>JBBPLY010000177.1:0-39288 GCA_038090035.1 Xerocomus nothofagi | reverse complement strand
ATTAGACAACTTATCCCATGCTCAAGACGCGATCGCGGACTTCCATTCTTCTAATCCCTCGGCACCGCGCAAGCTTCGCGGACTTTCCATGGACATTTTCAATTCTCTATTTATGGACAGAGGCCCGGACATTGCAACACATTTCTCAGCAACTCGTCTGGAATACGAGTCTTAGAGGGGGGGGAGTGTTATAAACACCACTTATATCTAACTTTACTACGCTCCTTCAAACTTTGGACTTCGTCAGATTTTACTTTTCAAAGTCACGTGACCAGTAGCACGTGACTGTGGGACATTGACACGTGATTAGGTCTAGAACCTATGATGTCATGCCTCATGGTTTTCATTTCCGCTTCGTGTGAATTCTATTATTATCCTCTTCACACGAACGCCTCTTATTTGATTGCCGTCTACTTCTATTCCCATCTACTAAATCTAGAAGTAGTAATTCTGTACACGCACAGCTTGGTCTGTGCACCGTTCCTTGTAATATAAAAGCTAAGTGGTCTTCGCTGGATGCTCTCCAGTTTTGACCACTTGGTTATTCGCTGTCAAAGGCTTGAATAACTTAAGGCAACTCTCCTCATACCTGAGTTAGGCGTTTGATTGGTTGGATCTGAGTGAACAATCGTAGTCAAGGGGACTTGGCAGTATCGATCACATATTGTTGTGTCGTACTGGCCCCTGAATTGCAACATTGGGACACTTATTTGAGCCACTGTATGTCCCCATCAACCCTTCATTCCTACTTGACATTTCCACATGGTCTCCAACATTGCTAATGCTTCTACCCTGCACTCTCCATTCCCCATCTCCATTCCACTCTGATGTACCTCCAAATAGTTTTCCCTTTATTCCACCTATGATACTTTATCTCCATTTAGGTTTCCCCTTGTTCAACACACTTGGACATCATCACCTCTGTCCAAAATCTGTGGGCAAGTTTGTGTAAGGGGCACAGCACATAAGCTGAGGCTGAAGCCTGCCTCTGCACTCTGTTCACCTCCAGAGTTTCAAAGTTAACCAGAGTTCACCCAGTCTTGACAATCTTCTGCACCATTTCCTTGTAGTCAGATTCATTGTCGACGTCCATTGCATCACTGATACACTGGCTGAACAAAATTTGTAAGTCTAGGTTATCAGAAAAACAGCATAGTTATACCCCTTAGTAGCCTTCAGCATGATGAACTTGAACAGGATGTGTTGCTTGTTTGTAATCATATACTGAGTTTTTCCATGCCTCTCAACTTGAAGTATTCCTAGCAAAAATCAATGTAGTTGCTCTCTTTGATAGTGAAAAAAAGCTCCTTCATCTTGAGGGATTTCTCTTCAAGTTGTTTAGTGGTCTTGCCACCCTTTGACTGCTTGGGGGTGGAATAGGTAGTGAGGGTGACAGTAAACACATGCTGCTTCTCCGAGGGAGGGGGCGACTCAGATGAAGACATGCGAGCGAAGAGCAGCCACTCTGCAGGTCATACACTACTTACTCAGACTACACTCAGCCTGAGATGCGCCTGGGGTCCTTTTCCAGCAGATTCCGACTCATGATTTCCAAAAATGCATTTTCCACATCGTTTTGAAAACCGCTGTAAGTAACGAGCAGTAAGTTCGTTGACACTATACAGCAGAGGTTGCCTGCCACAGAACGTCAGCAGCTAAAAGAAGCAGTCTCAAAGGAACAAGGATTGGAAGGTGATGGACTAATACATTCTGAGTCCCGCACAACTAACACGAGCTCGCTACAACTCCAGGCTTGAGCTTGCCACAACTCTAGTTACGCTATGACTCGTCTCAGGATGTATGCACACGCTCGAGACTCCCTGCAAAGCCGCAAGGGTGTCTCCGTTCCAACCAATCCGCGGGAACAACAAATGTCCATTGAGGTCACATGATGACCGTGTGAGGTGCCTGCATTCCATTTTGTAGGGTGCCTGACATTCGCTGCTGACAGAACCCTCCTTCCCACTTCGTGGGAGTCGGGGATTCCCAAAGAACGGGCGGCACGGTGGGAAAGCGATTGAGCGTCTCATGAACGTTAAGCAGAATGACCATTCGATAACAATGAGCTAGGGATCCACGAAACATGTATACTGACACAACACGTGATGAAAATGGCGTGTCCGTGATGCGTTGATAATAATCCAGATCTTGAGAAAAATGCAATGATAATGGTCTAGTAAGTCAGAGGCTCGAGGTCGTATCATCTCCAGTCATGGTCACTGTCGGCGCGGTTGCTGACATAATCTTCGTCTTCGGTGTCGTGAAATAGGTCTAAAAAATCAGGTCAGACAAGCTGATATTCGGCCCAGATATTGCATATGACCGTCATCGCTATCAGAATCTTCCTCGTCGGGATAATCGTTTTTGTAGTACTCTTCGGCTGTGAGATTCGTAGAAGAGCGTAAGAACAACATCGTGACCCAGGCCGCAACACAAACCATTTGAATCCTCGTCGCCTTCGTCCTCTTCTTCGGAATCAGAGTTGCCAGACAAATCCTCGTCTCCCACAGACGATGGGAGGCCAGTCCTTTCGAATATCAGCCTTTCTGAGGAAAATGCTGCAAAAGTCTACCTACACCGTCCCAAAGTTTGCAGCAAAGGAATTCCACTCCGATAACGAATACGGTCTCCTATAAAATAAGTCCCACACGTAGTCGTCACCGGTTGCAGCGAGTAGGTTGTTATTGGAAATGACACTTGAAGAAGTAGTATCTTGTACTGCCAAAGAGGAACCATGAACTTCTGGATGAATGGAATGAAGGAGGTAGCGTACACGTCAGATAATCTTGAAGCATAGGGAGAAAATTTTCCATCTCAGGATCCATGGGTGGTAAAGAAGGACCCTGATCTTCGAGGACTGCATCATACATCTTGAAGTCGCTTCTCGGGATGTCTTTCGAGGAGATGACTTTTGGGCTGTGGAGGACAGCACAAATAAGACATGGAGGCGGGGCGTAGGTTAGGAGACACACGGGCTAGTAGGTCGTCTCTTCGGTCTTGCATCTTCCCTATCGCCTGTCGCTTTGATGGCATATCGTCGAGCTCCGTTATCCGTTCGTGGAGGTATAGAAGGAAGTTCCGTCTCTCTACCGGGCGGCGCTTGCGCTTTTGTGTTCTCGTTCGAATCTTGAGTCAACCTTGAGATCTGGGACTGAATAAGGACAAAATGAAGAGTCTCAGCATGTGAAGGTGCAGGACAAGACAGGCGTTTGTCAGCCTACCTGGAGATTCTGCCTTAGTTTATTGTCTTCCCAAGCGTCGCGCTCGACTGTCTGTGCGAACTGGAACACGTCGATGCCACCTCGTGATTTCTTCCTCTTGGATCTTGATTCGACGACTGCTTGCAGAGTGAGCAGGTCTGGCGGACAAGGGTGGCACGTTGTGTGGCCAAACGTGACGCATACCGAGCGCGTCCAAGGGTTCCTCTGTGCGCTTTCGCTTTATGCGCAAGATTGTGTAGGCGTGGGCTTGCGAATGTGCGTCCATCGCGTCCTACCTTTTGGTCTCGTTGAACGACGTCGTGGTGACGGACAGAGAACCGTGCTAAGAAACGTTGGCTGCCTCGTGATCACGTAATCTGTTCTTCAGGACACCGAGTCGTGGTTTAGCATTTCTACTATGCCATTGTCTGCTATCCTAACAGTGGCTCTTATCGCAGTGGTCGATAGCGACCTTCGTCCCTGAAAACACAGGGCCACGAACGCTCTGGAATCGAATGTCCCTGGACGAATCCTTCTGCTCGCACTGTATTCCTTCCTGCCGCCGAGATTGAGTGTGGCTTCGACGAGAATGTGAGTCATGCAGCCGAGGTTGGTTTAGGCTGCCTGCTTATTTTCATCATTTTATTATTAGAGCTCCATCCCTCAACTTTCCACTCACACATGTTTGGCAGAGTTCTACAAGGAGAAGAATGGCTAATCACATAACGCATTCGAGCGCCAGTTTTGTTGGGAACCAACGAAACTTCGTCCTTCACACGTCATTTAGCCGGTTACAAGATCCGATAACACGACTGGGGGAGCGTCGGTGGAGCAAACGATATTAATGATTCGTGGATTCGGTTTTCCGCGATATCAGCACGCCGAGTTTGTGCCATATCCGGAGATGGATTCAATTCATCAGCGGCATGGCAGTGGCTAACTCATGCTCCCCTCTCTTCATGGTGCAGGTCAGGTCCTGAGTGGGTAGATATCTCCGAGGTAAACCCCTGCAGACAACTCGTGGAAGCTACTTCGTCGGTTGTCAGCTCTCCGACTAACCAAGATGCGGACGGTCACGGACGTCATGATTCGGCTCACCAGAGGTCCACTGTCACTTTATCGGAGGTCCACGCCTCAAGATCTCATTTGGGATTTATACGTGACGGACACATTGAAATCCCATATCCAGAGCTATCTCGCGTGGAAGCTGGGTACAGCCTAGACTGGTGATTCGCGTACCTTCGGGCGTTGTATCGGCCGTTACGATTTACGAATGTCTAACTTACTCGAGGTTCGGACTTTCCTGTCCTCGGCCGATGCAGTCACTTCTGCTATTGGACCACTAGCCATCAACATGGACGACCATCGATCCCGGTATGGTTGTAGCATAGTATACCATCGGCCGAGGGCAAGAACGCCGAACCCCTGAGTATATTAGTTGCAGGAGGCTCTATGGACACCGTATGAACATGGCAACCGGTTTCTTGCAGCAAAAGGCCCGAGGGGATTACAGCGCAGATGACTACGTCAACACCGCCCCGTTCGTCTTTTCAGACGAGTACACAGGCACCATTCTGTCCTGGCTGAACGCTGGTCCCGGAGACCGAATTATAGATCTCGGTTGCGGAAGCGGTGAACTCACTGTCAAGATCCAGGACGCGGTGGGTACCGAGGGTTTCGTGCTTGGCGTAGACTATAATGAAGATATGGCAAGTCATTCCGTCGCATCGGGTCATTTGTGCGATAGACAAGTTTTCCATAGATATCGAAAGCGACGAGGAATGGAGTCAAGAATGCCCTCATCTGCGATGTTCAAGACCTTGAATTGCCACCTTCATTATCGTCGGACAATTCGTTCGATGCAGCGTTCAGTAATGCTGCATTGCATTGGTGCAAACGTAATCCCGCGGGTGTTCTCGAGGGCCTCAAACGTGTTCTCAAGCCGGGGGGACGATTCCTTTGCGAGATGGGTGGATTTATGAACTGCATTGGTGAGAATTGTCTGCAGCCTCATGCTATACAAACCATTCAGGAAATCGTAGGCGTGAGGCTCGCATTACACCATGCGGTCAGGAAACGTGGGCTCAAACCGGAGGAGATGGACCCCTGGCATTTTCCAGACGTCGAAGAATACCAGACGGTGAGCAGACAAAGACCGATTGAATTGGTGTAGAACTGGGATGCTCACTCACAGCTGCTACAAAACGCTGGTTTCCGAGTCGATACAATATTCTTGGTGCCAAGGCTGACACCGCTCACTGCCGGTGGTCTTCGCGCGTGGCTTCAGCTCTTTGCGCGGGGGACGTTTTTGAAAACATTCAACGACATGGACGCTGAGGCAATCATGGACGAAGTGGAGCAAATGTGCGGGGTCGACTGTAAAGATCAGGCGGGAAATTGGTCGTTGATGTATGTACGGTTGCGCTTCGCGGCAACGCTTGTTGCTTGACGGCGACAGTCCGTTGATTTGAGGTCGGCGAATCCGTACATGTATCGAGATATCAGTGTCCGATCTATATTTGGGTTATGTTGGACGATCAACTATATACCGCTGATATGTAGCTGTCTGCGGTGCCACACCGGCAAGCAGTGGTCGCACGCCTGAACACTCTTGACGGTATACATATGTTATGTAAAATGGAATCAAACATGATAGCGACAAGTTCTGAGTCCGTTGGGAGTCTTCAGTCGGTTAGGAGGTCAAGGAAACACCAAAAAGTAGTAATAGAGCCAACTTTATCACATCCAGCCGAACGTAACATCAGATCATTGCCAATGCTCGTACATAAATGAGGCCCGGACCATTTGGCATCATACGGTCACGACTCGGAGTTGAAATTTCCTGAAACTGGGTTCGACCAAGTCAGGATATCTAAGCAACCCCGGGCCGGCCCCTGAGGAAGCAACGATTACCCACTGAGTTAGAACTTCTTGCACCGCTCGATCGGTGGTATGAACATGGCGTACTAGATCTACCGGATGGTGGTACTAGTGCTACCATGATTGCGGCACTGCTCTCGCGGAAATCGTTGTCCAGTCTATCGATCGAGTGTTTGCCTCATACTATGCCCTACACCTAGTCCGGCACCCACCCTCAGTTCGGCGTCACATTTTGTCACAGCGCGTGGTTCAGACTCCACACCAACTCCGACATCCGAGTGATAGACACAAATTGATTAGGCTACTAGGGCTACAATCGATGTAATCTATGTGTTATAGCTAATTTAAGGGCATACGCTGAGCGTCTGACGGGCAGCCTGTAATTTGACGTGAATCAAAACTTGTTCGGCAGGGAGATGCTCACTTTGTGGGCCTTCGCCGCTGCATGTGTTGTCTTGTGAGTCCCATCAAGAAAGCCCTTGACAGCGAGCTCCATTCGGGTCTCGTATTCCGTGTCCCTTGTGGAAGCTCGCTGTCCTTGAAAGCTTGACGACCGCCATTGCCAGTAACGATGACCAGTCGACCTGCGACGCGCGATTGTGCCAAATGAGCGCGTCTCGCGTAACGGTCATATTTCAAACTCCGCTTCGGCGGATGCTCGGCGAGTGACAGTTGGCGTTACAAAGGCTAACTTCACGATCTCAAGAAGTACTCCATTGTTTTTGTTCGTTCAACTTCGCAGACGCAGGTATAGTATGTAAAGTAATTGCTATGCACCAGATTGACAAGAATTGTGTACATTAGTGGAGTGCCGAATTGAGGGTGGGTGCCGGACTAGGTGTAGGGCATAGTACTAGTAGACGGTCTGACTAGTCCACAGCCATGTTTTTCGTGACCCGCCGCGTGCCTGTGCGGCAACGCAATTTCTCGTTGGAAAGTCTGGTGACCAAGGCTGGACGGCCTGGACCATATGACTCTGGTAGGCTATCGACGATTCGCCTCATCGGAGTCATACGGTCTGGTCACCAGACTAAAACAACACAGCCTCGGGGTAGTTTTGGGCGTGAGCAAGCGCCGAAAACACGAGACTGCGCCGTGGGTTTACCTCAAGGAAGATAGCTTAAAGGAAACATACCCTCCCGATTTGCCCTGCTGCATTGCGTTTTTCGATGCAGCCAGGTCGCAGACAATGATCGGTGAGTACTGGAAAGACGAAGCTCCATTGATGCTGCCAGAAAGACAAGAACGTAGCCCGTCCATCGAAATCGATGGCGATGAGAATTTACGGGCAGTGACATTCTCAGCGAACGGCGAGTATCTCGTCAGCGGCGGGTTCAAGCAGGTTGGAGTATGGCGAATGGAGGACGGCGAACAAGTGGCAGCAATGAAAGCGGAGCATCTCTGCTGTCTCGCTGTCTCGAAGGACGGCAGATGGATCGCAACGGGGACATACGGGGGCGGGGTATTCGTCTGGAACGCAAAGACATACAAACGAGTCTTTTCGCATGGGGAGGGCAATTACATTCACGCAGTCGACTTCTCGCCCGACTCGACTCGACTCGTCGTTGCGTCGGACAACCGCACGGCTACAGTATGGGACTTTGCAACTCACCAACGAGTGGTCGGTCCTCTCTACCACGGGGATTGGGTGATCGCAGCGAAATACTCGCCACAAGGTGACCGGATTGCGACGGCCACATACGGTGAATTTGTTCGAATCTACGATAGCAACGAGGGCCGCTTGATCGTGGACATCAAAGTAAACGTAACTACGTGGTACAACACTGGTCTCCTCTGGTCCACCGATCAGCTCTTCGTCGTGTCTGGCGATAAAATCAAGCAAATCGATGCATTCACCGGGTCAGCAGTCTCAGAATGGCCAGTTCCCGATGCCAAGCTGTCTTCATGCATAGCCCTACCGCAGCACAGACAATACATCGCATACTCTGCAAACCGAACCGTCACGTTTTGGGACACGTCGACACATACCGAGCTTGGTTTCATCCCACATGCACAAGATATTCGTTCAATCGCACTTTCACCTGACGACCGGTTTCTCGCAATCGGTGGAGAGGACGGGAAAATCATTATCACAAGTCTATCCCACATCACTGTATGGATGATTCTGAGTACCTCCACTGCCAACGCACCTTGCTCTGACCATATTTTCTCACAGGAATCAATCCCATTGTCTCGCCTACACCCCTCATTCCACGAAACAGAAATTCATATTGACGATGCTGCACTCAATTCGTGGAACCACGATCAGCTCGCGAATGCGGATGCGTTACTGACGAAAGCAGAGGACGACCCTCGATATTCAAGTCATCATCTTCTCGCTAGTCGAGCTCTCGTGCGAGCTCGTTTGCGACAGTGGGACGCAGCGATTGAGGATGCCAAAAAGGTTTTCTCTTCTCTCCTCTCCCATATGTTGATACTCGCCCTAATTTACACCAAGTCGATCACAGCCCAGCCCTCCGTCATTGGCTACATTGCAAAGAGTGTAGCACTTGTAGGCAAGGGGGAAAAACACGAGGCGTATCGGGTCTGCGACATCGCATTCGAACAATTTCATTCAACCCACATTACCTTTCTCCTTCTCATCAAGGCATGTGTTTCATGCACTAGAACTCAATCCCCTCAGCTGCTCACATTGCTCAGGCTGTCATTGTATCTATGGCCGGAGAGCTTGAGGATGCGATATCTCGCTTGGATGATCTCATCGCCACGCTTCCCTTCAATTCAGTGTGCAATGTAGTCCAGGCGCGTGAATGATGTACTAACGCATGACAACCCAAACGCTGATATGTTCGGCAGGCGTACGTGTACCTTCTCTTTGGAAACTCGCGCATGGAGATCAACGATTACAAGGGCGCGATACAATCTTTTGAGCGTGCACGAACCCGAATGCGACGCTACAAAAGTGGACCACTCCTGATAATTTCATTGGTAAGTTTGTTCCAACTATCTCGCAACTTACTACAGCGGTATTGTCTTTGGCAGATATCCGGTTGGAAGTTTAATGACCTCGACATCACGATTCAACAGTGCCTTTGTGAAGCCCTGTACGCGGCTGGTCGTACGGAGGAGGGAATCGAGTCCCTGCTCACGATTGTAAATACCGACGAAGGGGTCCGTATGAGTGGACCTACCACCAAGTGGGTTTCAGGTGAGCTATTCCTTCGACACTTTGGTTGTCGTACACTCAAACTTCCCCACAGACTTCACACGACGATGCCTCTCCGCTCAGGCTACAGAAAGTCATGGAATAGCCCGACATCACAAGGTACCAACGTTTGATGCAACCTTCAATTCGGTAACCCCTACACCGCTCTTGAGGGAATGGGTAAAATCAACATTGGCGAGTGGCGAGTGGAAAGACGCCCTGATTACTGCTGTCAATGTGAGTGCCTCCTTCATTCTAGTATTGCTCACAGGCGTGACACTCTTGATTTGAAGTTCACGGTTCCGAGATTCTCAATCTATCAGGCCGTATGTGAGCATCTCGAGATGATGGACCGCATAACCGATGCTAGCAAGTGCCTCCGCCAGATGGTGGATGAATTGGCAGAGCAGACAAATGTGCATGATGACCAGGCGGAGTGGATGGTTGGTGAGTGACCTCGCATACTTGTAGATTTCACTGATTTATGTGACCGTAACATATTAGTTTTCAGACATCGTTGCTCGGGCCAGCTAGAGTGCCTCGGGGATACTGCAACGAGTGCTGAACGGTACGATGATGCCATCTTCCACTATTCAACCGCACTGTCTCTCGATCCCATCATGCTACAAGATCTCTTCGTCAAGCGAAGTAAGGCATACTTAGCCCGGGGTTCATGGAAGGACGCGTTCAACGATGCGAACAAGGTGGGTCTCCACTACTTCGCGCAAGTTCGTTGTTGTCGATGGGTACCACTGTTAGGTGATCGAGCTCGATCCATCATCTCCATGGGGCTACGAGAGGAGGCACGCAGCTTTACACGAGGCAGGAGACTATGTAAATGCAATAGATGCATTCGAGATCATGCTCTTGAAGATGTCGCAGTCTCCTGATCCAGGCGTTCGAGGTGAGGATGACGACATCGTATTGATGTTGATCCACTGACATGCTATCCCAGAGCGTCGTTGCCAATATGTAAATCCAGGAGAGACGAAGTTGTCAGTCCGCACGACCGTTGAGGATGTCATCCGTGAATCGCCGCGCGTGCTCATCAACACCATCTCTGGCCGTCTTCTCAACAAATCAGAACAAGCTGCTGCGTTCGAATCTCTCCCAGTATTCAAAGAGTTGATATCTTCCATGACAACTCACATCAACTATTCCCGGATCGAAAATGACGTTAGACATTACTATCGTTATGCAATGTTATCGCACAAATGGGAAGACAACGAACCCATCTTCGAAAAAGTCATACACATGATGGTATACCATCTCGAGAAATCTCCTACCAACGACAAGCTGCGAATGTTTTGCAAGATCGTGCGGGATGCCGGGTTCCACTGGGCATGGAGTGATACATGCTGTATCAACAAATCAGATCACTTCGTGCTCCAAGAGGCCCTGGTTTCCATGTTCAAGTGGTACCAGGGTTCGGCCCTGACGATTATCCTCCTCCGTGGCATTCGCTCTCCATCGCGCCGCGGTGATTTGGTGGGGAATATTTGGAACACTCGTGCATGGACGTTCCAGGAATATCACGCCTCCAAGGTGGTCCGATTCTTCACTGAGGACTGGACTCCATACTTGAATCTCGACATTCCCAACCATAAGGAGTCACCAGATATCATCTCGGAGATGGAGGAAGCCACTGGTGTATCGGCACGAGCCTTGATGGCACTCCGACCAGGCTCAGACCACATACGAGAAAAGCTATGTGTAGCTTCGCGACGAGAGACGACGCTCGTCGAGGATGCAGCGTATTCGTTACTTGGGACATTTTCCATCTCCTTGCCGGTTGTATACGGCGAAGGAGATCGGGCGCTCGGTCGACTCTTGGCACAGCTACTCACAAACTCGGGAGACACGAACATCCTTGCGTGGACGGGGAAATCCGGCAGCTTCAACAGTTGCCTCCCTGCCAGTATTACCGTGTTCAGTCAGATGCCGACAACGCACATTCCGCTGGCTATTGAAGGTGCTGAAATGGATGTGACCACTGCCAGGTTGCGTATCTCTTCGGTCAAGATTGCCACTGTCATGAAGTTGTATGATCGACTCAGTGAGCTCCCTATGCCATTATTCACAGGAAAACGTTTGAAGCTTCCGTCACTTACCTTCAAACTCGGGCGTATATCGGCATCGGGCCCTGTATTTCATGCGAGAGCGGGTGCCCTTGGGATCGTAGAGATTAGGACTACAGAAGACATCTCTCAACTGGATTCTCTGATTCTTGTTCACCCCTGGATTGACTTTCTGCTCGATCGACAGCCCGTCGGAAGTATCACGAAGATGGTCCCTGAAGAGTACACAAATGGACAATCTTCGGCCCCTGGTCCAGCCAACACCACATCGACGACCAAGCAAACAAGAATGTCGCGCCTCATCGCTCGCCTTGGTCGACCATTCAGTGCAACAAGGCTCGCCGCATCTCGAGACACAGCTTCTCTTATATCGTCCCCATCCGTTTCGCTGGCGGAGAGGCAGATGCAAGGAATGCGACTCATTGCTCGATTGAGACAACCATTCGGTGCGCTGTTGCTCACGCCAACACGCCAAAATGTGGCAGAATATAGGAGGGTCGCCTCTGAGAGCACGATCACTGTCCACGTAAAGGAGATCACGCCGATAGTATTGGACAAGCTGGTAGATGGCGTACGCATGCTGGACGTGCTTTAATGGCTCTCATCAACGTTTGTACTTTTCAGCCTTTGGCCCGGGGCTTCTCCTTTCGCGAATCTGGATAATGAGTGCATGTGATGTCCGTCAGTGAATACAATGTTCGCGTTCGACCTCCGTTAGTCTCTGATCCTACCTTGTCGAGATATGGACGCAAGTTGGAGACACCCACTACTTATTCTGTCGCCTTAACATGCTCGCTCGCAATGTCGAAGTCGCAGATGACCATCATTTCGTGTTTACCCGATACGATGATATTTCTACTCAGGGACAACCGACATCAAATCCGGGGGCGTGGGTGAAAACAAAGTAGTCAACCACCGTGTAGACCCATCACCCTAATTCGGCCGACCCGCCCCAACGTTCGTTGCCTCCATCGGTACCGCCTCGACATCCTCCAACCGGTGCCTATTCTCCACAGCATCCGTGGAAGCGATCGCCACCCTGTTAGCCCCGCTGCCGGATGACCCCAATCCGAACCCAGTGTCGGTCCCACCCCATTGAAACTCGCGCGCGTACAACTCCCGTATGCTGATGATGAATCGAGGTGTTAGAGTGTAGATGGGCACATACATCAGGATGAATGCCAGCATCCCCCGCCATCCCTCATCCGGAAGCTTGCCTGAGACCATCAATATGTCCAAGATGTTATACAGGCAGAAGCTGTGATGGCAGGTGATCATTAGCTCGGTTGGAAGCGGAATTGTTCGCGTATGGCGGCAGAGGACATGGAGGGGACGTACATAATAAAATATAATATGCCCTGTTTGACGAGCAAGTCCAAGTACCGACCAAGTCGCCATTGACCTGTTTCGCTGGACATTCGAAATGACAGCCTCACGAATTTGACAACTGCCAGTATACATATCATTGCGCCATGCACCAGTTGAAAAACAGTATACACCAGCTCCCAAACAGGCGAGGCAATGAATGACACGTTGCAAAATGAAAGGTTGAGTATTTCAGCATTTGTCACTGTGATGGCAATAAGTGGGGAGGTAGTGAACAGCTAGTTAGTGCAATGGATGTTTCATTCAGTGAGCCTTTACATACCAGCAAGGTTCTTTGGAAGCGAATAGATGACATTTCCGAGGATGAGGGTGATGATCTCCACCGAGAGCGACACAAGGAGGGTTCCAAGGATCTGTCGCGATCGATCGTACATCGCCCACACACGGAGGATCATCATAACTGTAATTACCATCACGGTATACTTTTTTCTGAAAATGACCTAGACACTAACTCACGATCAACTGCAACGAAAAATAGAATATCTGCCCAGTTACTGCTGACATTGATTATCCGACCTTGGAAGCATATACGATAATATGAATGGAGCAGATGAGGACATTGGGTCAAGTATGCTTACAGCTGTTTAAATAAATATCGGCCATTTAGAAGCACATAAATTGAGGGTAGAATAGCTGCGCACATCTGTAGACACATTTCAGTATGCTCATATGACGCCACTGGAAGAAAAATACATTTTCGGGGACAGGAAAATTACTGCTTCCGACTTGGCAGTGAGATCAGTTGAATTGAATCAACTTTTTAAATGTTGAACATACGGAGGGAGGAAGCTCTGGGTACCGTCGGAGTAAGCATCAGGATGGCATGCATTGCTACAACCATATACTACTTACACGACAGCGTAAAGACCACAATAACGAACCTGCGAAGATGGTTAGCTTGCTCGGGCTAGGTCGTGACTGTTTCATTAGGAGGTTTCATTTACGCACAAGAACATATAGCATTGTCACTTTTGTCCAGGGTTTGATCTGTCGTCTAATTATCAGAAACAAGTCATGATGATGAATCATCGGTTTATGACCCAAATGTATTCTATCTAGCAGCGGATTACCATTGGTGAGTAAAGCTTCGTGTAAAGCCGGAGCACGTATGAACTTACCTCGTTTTGGATTGTAAGGACTGGAAATGCGTGCATTGGTACCCAGTAACGGAACATAACCCAGTGCTCACTATAATCATATCCGAGAGCCGTGAGGACAGCAACTGAAATAAGGTTATGCTGTTTATCTCCCACAAGTGAGAATGGGGCGTACGAGTTGTATAGTCGTTCAGCTGAAGGTCAGTTAGTGCGGATTGTAGAGCAGAAGACATGGTTGAAACGTTGACGATGGAAAGTGCGGCAGAGAGAGATAGTGGGATTCCACTTTCGGGACAACCCTGGGCTTCGGACATGTTTATAAATTATCAGAGCGCGTCTTTGTGGTTTACGTGTTATCAGTGAAAAAACTCCATGGCCCATGGCAGTGCAGTGATATATAACCATTAGTTTGCGTCATAACGAACATCTGATCAGCTCGGTGGCCCGTTCAACAATCACGATGAAGATTACTTACATAATTTGTGGGTTGATATGCTACCCATTGAGGCAGGCCCCACATGCTGTATAATAGTATTAACCGGCTATGCATCATTAGTGTCATTTGATCAGTTCCATGCTGTTAACCAACATACTGTTGTGGCCATGCGCGAGCTCCCCTGTCCAGTCCGTGTACGATCAACACCTTGCATATGGTGTAGCACATATACCAACAGTACCATCGCACCTACCGATGCTCTACCTTTCTGGCAGTCGAGTCGCTCGGGAGACAGGCGAGGTGCTAGAGCCACGAAGTACGAGTGGGTAAATCCACGTGAACAACTTGGAGGTAGGTGTTTCCCCAAATTCAGCGTGAAGTGGTGGCCGTGCCAAACTGCCAGTTTCAGACCCCATATACACCTTGTGAGTGAAAGTTCCTGTACTGGTGGTCGCAACGCCTCTGGGTTCAGGCCCTCGACGAGCGGCAGCGGGAGTGGGTTGTCGCATGCGGTTCCTGGTGCGCACTGTACCCTGGTGTTGGTGCTTGTGCTTGTGCCGCTGCCCCCCAGCAACGACAGCATAGGGATCGCATTGTGGTAAAGGTGGGGGAACTGGGACCGGTAATGGGCGTGTCGCCGGTGCCGAGAGACTTCGAGTCTGTCTAGGCAGAATCATTCAAGCCAGAAGCGTGAATTAGAATCGTCGGAGTCAGATGGCGAGGTTACACCTACATACGTGTAGCTTCACGACGAGAGACGACGTTCGTCGAGGATGCAGCACATTCGTTACTTGGGACATTTTCTATCTCCTTGCCGGTTGTATACGGCGAAGGAGATGTGGCAGAATACAGGACAGTCGCTGCGGAAAGTATGATCACTGTCCAGGTAGAGGAGATCACACCGATAATATTGGACAAGCTGGTGGATGGGGTACGCATGCTGAGCGTGCTTTAATGGCTTTCATCGATCACACGAGACCCACTGTCGCTTCAGATGCTCCACTGGCAGTCGCCATTTTGATGAAAACACGAACCTGCACTGATTGTGACAATTCTGGAGACTCCCGTTTAGTAATAGGGGCTCGTCCTTTTATTTCACTTTGCTCACCAATGTCAACCACTTCGCCACTCTGTCCCTCTTCCACTCAAGGGGCCGCCCGCTGGATATACTTTGGGCCAGATCTCGCCGCATGCCCGAAGTGTTCCCGAACGTGAACCACGCAACGACTTGATCATGTGTACCCTTCATCACTTGCTTTCAACGAATACGAATTCGTCGTCTGCTCCTTCCCTGGCGTGAGTCCGACCTCATTCTTGGTATCCTTGTATTGGTCTAGGGTATTCAAGTTCCTTCCTTCGTGACGGCCCAACAGACGGTGACAAAACCTCTCTGGACAACCACAACTTGGGACAGCTTCATCATATGCACGCATCATGGACGGCGTGCGAAACGGAGGGCGCTACAAGATAGTCTGGTGACCAGACCAGTAGGCAAGCCGTCGACACAGCGGCCGAGGAGAAATACGCATCAGCAAAAGTGGCAGATTCTAGCTAGATCTAGCAAACCTCGGAGAAACCTGGCGATTCTAGCAACGCCTAGCTAGTCATTGGAAGGCCGTGCTAGATCTAGTAGAGTTGATCCTGATTCCGTCCGTCGTCCTTTACTCCTAACTCCCACCATCACAAGTCCCAACGCTCTCAACCTTCCATTGATTCTGCCCTCACCCAGGCATCCACATCCATGATCATCAAGTGCCCCCCACAGATGCAATTGCAGGTACGCCCAAAAGGAAACAAAATAAGAATGACTGGGACTGCACTTATCGCTAACACGTTCTTCCAGATTGACTATCACGCAGCTGGGTAAGTGAATGTATGCGCATATATCCTCTTAATTCTAACTTCTTGTGTCTAGATAACAACTCGTCTTGGCGAACAGCTGTCAACAAATGGCGTCGGCCGGGACCTACTCGGTTGGGTCTGTAGTTCATCTCACCGTCATATCCAAGTTTAAATTCTGGACGACTGACGTGCAGTTCTTTCGGGTCGTCGGCAGGAACAGAGCGGATGACCTTATCAAGCCCGGTCCAGGACCCACATCTGTCTGAACACTCCCCGACGCTGCATCCCCCGGATTCCCCCCTGCCGCTCTCCCAGATAATGGCCCCAGGCTCCTTGTTGTCCGCGGCAATGACTCGCCAACGAGTTGTGGTGCGTCTCTACAAGTCCGTCTCACTGCAGCCTGCATCTGCAATCACCAACAGCCATCCCCCCGACCTGTCCTCCAATATGACCGTGACGTCCCCACCCCCCAAACGTGAGTACTAGTCAAGGAGAACACAGCTCATCACTGAACAAGCAACGCAGATGCTCGTCGTTCATTTTCGAAGACAGACACGATTGAGAACAGATAGTAATGTCATTGTTTGCGCCTTTCTCTTCATGCTGCCGGTGTTCTTTGTACTGTATTGTATTGTACACCAATAATAGATACATGTGATGTGACGCGGTATTAGGATTAGCAAGGAAAGTAGTAGTGCGACATACAAGATCTTGCACGTCCTAGCAAGGCCTTGCTTGGGAAATATACCTACTTTGACCTAGCTAGGTTGGCACGTCGCTTGCAATATATCGGAGCGCGTGCAAGAAACAGTATTTCCCAGCAAGGATTGCTAGATCTAGTGGTCCTAGCATAGTCTTTGCTAGGTCGTGCTAGGTCTAGCTAGATCGCGCCACTTTTGCTGATGCGGCCGTTCGTCTGTTCGCTTCGTACCCAAGATCCGTTTGACTTGAATGCTTCCCCCCTGTAGACCTGATTTGAAAAGCTGCCCCGTGGTCATGTTAGTGTATCGTCTTTTCTAGAAAAGGTACGGTTGCATTAGGACAGACTCCGCGTAGGAACTCATGAACTCGAGTTTGGAATCCTTTTACGAATCGGTGATTCTCGTCTCGTGTCAGGGCGAACGCAGGGATTGACGAGGTCGCTCGTCCCCCGTTTCGTGCGTGCCTGTCAGTCCTGCAATCGCAGTAACCGAGTACGTCGAAGCTGCCATCGTGAGGTACGCGATCTTTTTATGAATGCCTACCGGCCATCTCGTCCGTGATTTCATGTCCACCTATCAGACAAAACAAACAGTATCTGGAGCAGCAGAATCGTCCATGTCCATTGTCCACCCGACCAGAAACAAGTAAAATTGTCATCCAAATATTTCCCATCAGCTCATCATCCATTTTCATGGGCGGCTCCAAGCGCGTTCAAGCGTACAGATCGCACGCGTCCGGCCTCAGTGCACACCACTGTGGCTGCAATGGAATGGCGTTCACACCCCTCTGAACCATCCTATACCTTGCGTCCTATTATTCATTGAACGTCAGAATCTTTGAGAAATCCACTCTTGCACGACAAGTAACGCACATGAAGACGCGGCAAGGCCTCAGTCACGTTGAGCGGTGCCCCCGACGGTTGCCTCGCACTCCAAAAGATCTCCGCCGAGGAGGCGGCGCGGGGCCAGACGATCGGGTCAAGGTTTTGTGGCCCAGATTGTTCGGCCCAGAGCAATTGTTCGCCTGGTCTCTTCGTCAGCGACCCAGCACACGGGATCGGCGGACATGGAGCAACGCACCTCCGATAACGAGTGGGTATTGGGATTCAGTCAAGTTGGCGAGCGGATCAAAAGTGTATGACTGGGAAAGAGATTGATCGGTCAAGCCCCGAACCCGTGGCATGTGCACATGACTGCCAAGAGATCGCTCACCTCGGACCACGTCTTGAAAGGATCACACCAGCTATTCCTATCGTCATGACACCAACGGCATCAGTCGCTTCATTGCGCTCAATATGCGGAGAACAACTCACCCAGCCGGGTAGTCCCCCAACCACCCACCTGCACCACAATCCTATTAGGAAATAAGAATCCAAGACAGGGGCATCAAAAGAAGCACACGCACGAGATAAAAGTAGTTGGAAGGTGCCTGAACGATGCGGTATCCCAAGTTGGCCACAGCAGCAGCGTCTTCGGACGAGATCCAGACCCTGCAATAGGTCATCAGTGGGCGTTGCCCCGACGGATCAAAAGAGACGTACATGATAATGGTCTCGTTGGACAGGGTGAGGTTCCACTGCAACACCATCTCTTCCCAAACGACGGGTGTCTTGCCTTGGGCGATGAGTGCGCCGTGAGTGCTCTGCGTGAACGTCTGGAGGGCCTCGACGAGGGTGGTGTTGGTCGAGTTGAGTTGTTGCTGGGTGGGGATGTCATTGGTGTAACATTTGGTGTTGAGCTCGTCGCCGCCAGTACTAAAGTAGGACGAGGGAAGCGTCGAGGCGATATTGCTCAGGAGAGAGGTGGTGAAGTTGACGACCTCGGGAAGGGCGAAGCGAAGTTGGCCGGCGGGGGGCTCGTTGGCGTAAGTTGCCCAGGGGGAAGCGTCGAAGCAGGCGACGTAGTCGGGGTAGGTCGTGCCAATGATGGCCGTGTGGCCTGGGGTATCGATTTCCTGCGAACCGATGAGTGAACTGCAATCCCGACGCTAACCGCGTCACACGCACCAAGAGGACATCGATACCGCGCTACGACGCGTGCGCTGGATGTAAGCAGCGGGTCGAATGGAAAAGGTAGAGAGACGCACTGCAGCAGCATACTGAACGATGTATTGCACGTCGCTCTCGCTGTAGGTCTCCTCGAGAGAGTAGGCGCCGTTGATGGCGAGTTCTGGGTACTGAGCGACCTCGAGGGGGAAACTCTGACTGTCGGTGATGTGCCAATGGAAGGTGTTGATCTTGACCCAACTCATCGCGTCAAGCGTCCTCAGCAAGTCCTCGAGCGGGAAGCTACACGCCAGACGTGAGTCCGCCGAAACGAAAGAGGTATACGGGATACGCACAAGTTTCGCGCGGTATCGAGCGCAAATCCACGGAAGGGCTATACAAGTACCGTCAGCGCATGCCCACACCAAAACGACGCGATACGCACATAGGCGGGGGCGTCCGTGATTGCTATCGGCGCCTGGAGCGTATAGACCTTCCCTCCATAATAGTACCACAACTGGCTAAACGTGGTCAACCCGCGGAATAGCCCCAAGGTCGAATTTGCGGTGAGCGTCGCAGAGGTTCCGTCGGAGGGGATGGTGAGAACGTATTCTTCGCTTCGCGTGCCGAGGGGTTTGACAGACTCGGAAGCGATGCTGTCGACGGACGCGCCAGCCGCGAGGGTGAGCTTGAGGCAGGAAAGGGAGGGGGCTGAGGCGAGGGCGGCAGAGTCGTTAGCGCCGCGACCGACGACTAGACGGCCGAGCTTGTCGTTGAAAAGATAGTACTCTGTCTGTGCGATCGCATCGTAGAGGTCAGCGGGGGAATTGTTGATGGCGAGGTCAAAGTAAAAGCCGGGGTCGATGAGGAGCGGTGCGGTGCCAACGTCGAGGGCGGCGGGGATGGGCCAGAGGGCGAGGACGACGGGGAGGAAAAAAAGGGCGAAAAAGTGCACGAGGGCCATCGCTCGCTAAAAGGTTCAAGTCCGAGCTGAGCCCGCAATTTATGAGAAATCGCGAGGGTCATGTGTCCCTCCTCGTCCGTTACATTTATATGTGAGAAATCTCAACTGAATAATTGTCCGATACAGTTATCTGCCTCACACCGACATTGAGCGTACACCGCGTGCTCACGAACCGTCTCCTCCCCAGCCCTGCGCGCTTCTTCGATTTCCTCCCGCTTTTCCTGATCCCCGCGTCAGCACCAACACCCCCTTGCCGCGTCCGCACTCACCTCGACGTCCCCATAGTACGAGAAACAGAGCTCCTCCCATGGCTCCACCTCCCGCGTCGTAAACACCGCCAACAGCGGCTTGTTCACGTCCGCGTCATCGATGTAGCACGCAAAGATTTTGCAATTGGGATCACAGCTGTGATTCTGCCACGCGGTCAGCCCCTCGTCTCCGACACGGCCACAACTACTCACCAAAAACCGCGTAAACTGTCCCCTCCGTCCACACCAATCAGTCACGACGTCAACTTGATCGACGTGCACTTACGTTTCCAGAGTGATACGCATCCACAACATAAAAATTCTCCCAGTCGTCTGGGTTTGCCATCCCCAATTTCAAATGATGAAAGTCGACCGAAAACAAATAAGTCCGACCATAGAGGTCATAGTATCTGTCCGCTGTCAGCACACACGCACACCGCTGTCATGTCACACGTTACCTGCCACGCGCCTCGCCTTCCTGTTCCGTCAATAGTTCCCCCGCATAGCTACCTATGTACGCTCCTTTCGGCACCTTTTTGTTCCCAGCAAACACCCCTGTAAGGTACATGAGCAAAAACGCAGAGAATTGAGATTCGATTCGTTACCCCAGCCCTTGTGAGCAGTCTTTGCAATGTGAACAGGCCACCTCCGCCCATTCTGCACCACCTGGATATCATCATCGGTGTCATTTTATTCAAATATGCAACACGAACGCACGCACCCGGTTAGGACAGTCGTCGTCACAACCACAGAACCGATTGCACTCAAAGATTGGGCACTCGAGCCGCTGCAGTAACCCCTTGTGGTCATACACAAATGGCGATCCCGCCCACGTCGGCGGTATGATCTCCCCGTCAATGTACGCTTTCACCCACTTTAGTTGCCTCTGCGCGCACGCACATTTGCCCGACTTGGGATCACACCGCCCCATGCACTTACAGCTCTCCAAACCCTTCACGTCCGGCGGAGGAACCCCCTCCCCATGCCACATCTCGTTCGTATAGTGGAACTCCCACTTCGGCGTCACCTCGTCCCCGATCCCGTTGTCAAATATCTCAATCGGGGGCGCGTCTGGTTCGTTCTTCATGGATTCCCGTATATGTGCCTCGAAGATCCTGCGCGCCACGTCTGAATTGCGAAACGAGGCAGGGAGGGCATTCATGTTGTCTTGCAGCGAATGCGGAATGTCTCTCGCGAGCTTGTATTCGGGCGTACGCTCCCGTTGTTCGGCCACGTATGACGCCCACGTGACGACACGATACCCATCGACACTCGCAGGAGAGGGCTCGTTTCTCCATTGATTGGAAACGTAGGTAGGGCGGCGTAAGAGATCCTGCGCGTTGACCGAGGACGTCGCTCTCGTGGATGACCGCTGTTTCGATCCACTGCGGGACCGACGTGAGCGCACTTCAGGTGGCGCTAGCGACGTGCTGGATGCAGTCTTGCTACTAGTAATGGAACCGATGGGTGCGACCTCCGACTGTCCGATGTGAGCACGAGTTTAGGTTTCAGATGTGCATCGACTACCTACCTCTGATTCACACTCGGCGCGTACCGCTAGAAGAGCATCACACTCGTGTATCGAGTCTGCGTCTTCACCCGACTGACGTCGTGTGTGAGTATGGTCGTGCTCAACGTTTTTGTCAGAATCTTTTGAGGGAAGCTCGATAGACGAGATGCTATCGTTTTCAGGGAGAATAAGATCAGGCGTCGTCATATGAGATGAGGTTTCAACGGGATCGACTTCTTGTGCGACAGGTTCGGACGCAACTGCACGCGTGCTCTGAGATGTATGTGTGAGGTCTACGATTTTGTGTGAGCGCATACACATACCACAACATTGCCCTCCGCCAAGGGCTCCTCCAGCGCAGTTGTGTTTACGTCCGCGACAGGCTAATCGCAGCGCCCGTCAACCCTGCCCTCGTCTGCATGATAATGTTTTCACTCACCACATTATCCTTCGTTCGACTGAGAAGGTTAGATGCGTTATCCAAGGCTGCCTGCGGGTCTACTTCCCCTTCATCACCTCCGCGCGTCTCAAGATTCTCAGGAAGAACATCGACCTGATCAACCGCATACATCGGCACCTTCGTACCTTCGAGAAAGCGAGTCCACTCACCACCATCGCGACCTCCGCTTCCCCCACAGATACCGCCTCAGAAGATCCGACCGGCTGACACCCACTCGACGCCGCCGAACGGAGACAGAGCATACACGCGCATCGCACCCCGTCAGTCACATCCATCTTCCCAGCCTTGTCTGCCTCGTTCACGATTGCCTCCACCTCCGCCCCTGCCTCCGCCCCTGTCTGCGACAAATGCACCGATGCGAGCTCCAGCAATGTATCCGTCTCGTCCGCTTCGCCCTCGGCCAATGCCACCTTGTCGTCCATCCGCGTCGAGCCAACACAAGCATCCCCCGCGTCAACGTCCATCGCATTCGTACTCTCTGCAGGATCATCTCCACCGACGTCCAACACCGGGTTCGGAGCTGGAACCGGAACCGGAACCGAAGCTGAAACCACATCGGATACCACAGGCGATGCCACCGAGGGTGACGACGACCCTGACTTCGAGAACCTCGGCCCTCTGGGTGCTTGTGAGAGTGGCTTGAAACCGGGTGAAAGTCGCGCGTCGTCGATCCCAGTCCCAGTCACCGCGTCCATGTTCGTCCCGACGCCAGTGCCAGTGCCAGGGCGTGCCGCAGACGTTTTCCTGTGCTTTGGCGTGTCCCGCACGATAAACGCTTCAAACGCCGCCGAAGCTGACTCCCGCCTCTTATGCCGAGCGGGCCGCTGCGAATCCACCAGGGACCCGGCTCCGCCTATGGAAGCGCGGAACCGTATCGCAGTCGAGGTGATAGAGGCGGTGTCCTTGTCTCCACTCCTTTTCCTGCCCTCTCTCTTTTCGGGGTGGTCGTGCTCGTTCTGGACGTTACTGTCCCGCGACTGAACAGGCAAGATGGGTGCCTCAGACGAAACGAGCGAAATCTCCCGTGATTTCGCGCTCCACGACGAACCCGATCCCGAAGTAGTCGTCGTCGAGGTTGGTGCACCCTTCGTACTTGTTCCCAGCAACGAGGTTCCGTCCTGTCTGTCCTTTCCAACTATCGACTTCGGCATGCGTGTTATCGTGGGCGTAGGCACAGAAATGGGTTCAGCTGGCGCGTGACCATCCCCGTCTTCGTTGGATGTGTGGGTAGGCGTAGACGTACGCGTCGACTGAGCAGGCTGGCCCGCTTGCCGCCTCGCCAACAACGTCCGAATATCGTTCAAACTCGGCGTCCTCCCAAGCACCTTCGCCGACTGCGAAGGCGTCAGCGTCGGCGTCGAAGGTTGGGAGGGAGGCAGCTGCGCCCCGTTTTCACTCTGATCAGCAGGCACGACGTTATTGGCTGGACGACGAATGTGAGTGACAATGGAACGCCCTGCTGTGTCAGACGCACCCGTGAGATCGATTGTGCTCCGCCTCCTAGCCAGGTCGCGCTGCTGCAGTCGTTCTCTGCGCACCTCGTTGAGCGCGTCGACCAGGGACATGGGCGCACTCGGGCAGGGTACACGCGGCGGAGCGATGGTTGGACGACTCGATGAGCGAGCGAGGGGTTGAGTTGCCGGAGGAGTTTGAGCGGGCGTCACTACTTGGCTGAACGACGACGTGGGTTGTTGAGTAGATACGGACGTAGGCGCTGGTAGAGTGTCGGTTGCGGTGGTACGCGGCTGCACGACTGATGGTCGAACCTGTGTCGTAGAGGACCTAGTTTGCGATTCTGGCGGCGCCGAAGCTTCTGCTGGTTGTTGCACTAGGGGTGGTGGCGTTGGAACGACTGCTACATCAGGCGATGCTCCCGTCGAGACAGCAGCAGCAGCAACATCCTGCATGTCAGCATCCCCATCCCGACTTTTGGCCTCACCAACGGTCGAGGGCAGCTCCACGGGCGTAGACACGTCACCCGACGCACACCCCTCCCCCGCACCCACAGGCGCTTTTGCAGCACGTAACGTGTTCAACGCTCTCGAAAAGAACGAGTTCTCCCCTGAGTCCAAAGGCGACCGTTTGAAGCGCACCCCCTTGTAGGACGAAATATCCGGCATGACCAACGTGCTCGCGCGCCCAAGTGGCTGAGATGCACTTTTGGTCGACGTCGAACGCGAGCTTGCAGATGACGGCAACAAATTCGACGTTGACAGGGCCGACTGGGCAGCGGTGAACGTTTGCGGCGCGATAGCACCCGAACTCGGTGACTCGCCCGCCGCCGCCGTCCGTGACTCCTGGCTCCTGATCTCCCCACTCTCCGGCGTCTCCGGGATACGTGTAGATTTCACGAGCGCATCGTTCGGAACCACCTCGCCTTCCTCGAGGCTTTGCATACGTATGTCGCCATCGCCATCGCCATCGCCATTGATATCGGCCTTGTCCCCGCTCCCAGACGTCGATGCTCCCGGAACCATCGCAGATCCACTCTCCACCGTTTTGCCCTCCGCCCCACTTATATCTTCCCCTGGAAGCGCACCCTCGCCCGTCCCCTGATCCATATCCCCTCCCATTTGGTCCATATTCACATACGAATCAAACAACGCATCCGATCCCGACAAGTCCTCCGCGCCCTGTAGTATGCTTGCGCTTGCACCCACATTGGAATTGCCACCGTCTGCGCCCGACAAAATCGCCACCGGTAACGTTGCCAACGAAGGCTCGATATCAAGACTGTTCCACCCGTCCAACGCACCACCCGGGTTGACGTCGTCGCCGGTAGTATCGAAATCGACGTCGTTGAATGGATCATCAAAGTCGTTCGGTGGGGGACCGTATGAACTCGGTTGGGGAGGTAGTTCGATGTCTTGTTGTCGTGTATCTTGGAGTCTCGAGGGTGGAGCCTCGGATGGCTGTATATAAGTTGACGGAGGAGCTGATTCGGAAATGGGATTTGGTACTTTTGGTGGTGCGAATACTTGCGTTGTTGCGGATTTAGACGCTGCTGGTGGGGGCCCAGATGGACGAACGGGGGGAGCAATTTGATTCACAGCCGATGTCGAAGCCGCCGTGGGAGCCGGAACCGTCGGACGTCCCGATTCCTCCTCGCTGTCCGAGATTAAGATCACCTCCACATTCGCAGGTAGCGGCGCGCGCGTTCGATTCGCTTCTCTCCTCTGCGTCCCACTCGGCCCGCTCTTCCGCCTCTGCGTCGGGCGGATCTGTTCATCTTCCGAACTGCTGATGATGATGATTGGATCGTCCTTGTTCGCCGATGCGCCAATCGACCGAGGGCCTGTCCTGGTGGATGGTCCTGGCTGAGAGGGGAGAGGACGATTTGCGGAATCGTTCGAGTCGGTCAGTTCGATCGCGTCGCCGCCTCGGTTTCTAGCCATGTCCAGCGGACGCATTCGAGCCGTTGCTTCAGCGAAGCTTGTGCGTTTTTCTATGGAGAGGTGGTTGAATGCGTTGGACGTGAATGAGAGAGGAAGGTGCACGACCACATACGTTTCCACTTGGGTCTGATACGCGTCGATGCGGCAGATTCATTCCTCGGGTCGTCTGCATTCGATAGATTTGTGTGAGATGGCGAAACGAACACACAACATATCAATACGAGAACCCGTCATCGACGAAAAAAAAAGGAGGGAAGGAAAAGGAACGAATGAAATAAAGACGCACTCGAGTTTTGTGCTTGCGTCAACAGACTCTCCGCGGTCACCTTGTGAATCGTCTTTACTGGCGCTGTGTGCTTGCGCGCCGTTACCGGTGGCCCACGTCGCGACGCCGCCGCCCCATTAGCTTGTGTTTGCGTCTTTTCCTTTTTCCTTTCCTTCTCCTTGTCTTCTTCGATCAGCTTTTGAACCGCCTGCGAGAACGACTTGCCGAATTCTGCCGACGAACTGGACGTCCTGTTCCCATTCTCACTCCGAGAGGACCCCACACGTTCCGGGTCAAACCTTCCTACCCCACTGTTTCTCTGAGTAGACGACGGTGCTGGCTGTGTGAGCGATGCGTCGTGGTGGTGGTGATGGCCAGCGTTTTCATTCGATGACGATGACGACGACGACGCGCTCATATCCACCCGTGGTACCTTGTGTGGTTTACCGCGCGTAGACACACTCGACGAGTCGTCCATCGGTGCTTTGCGTTTCGAAATAGGAGTCTGTTTGAGTTCGTCGTCGTCGTCGTTCCCCATGCCCGTGGACTCCATGTCAGTTATGTCAATATCAGAACGGGGGCTTGTCGGGGAGCTGCTCGATGCGAGTTCTGACGATCAAGGACGCGGTCAGTTACTTAGATGCAAAGGCGTGAAGTTCGAGTGCCACATACGGCTAAGGACGGCCCAAGTTGGACCTGGAGAGACCCTCCGCTTCATTTATCATGCATGCAAAACGCGACGGAGGTTTAGTAAACGGTACGAACTAGTCGCAGCCTTTTACGCCTTCCATGAGTCAATAAAACCAAAAACTTTGCTTATCATATTCCATCATGGTCTCAGTGTGGCCACCCCCGTGTTCGAGTTTCCTAAATAGTAGATCTGCCCTCGACAAGGAAAACGAGCGAGGCAAACACGTTACACAAAGGACGGTATTAATGCCAGCGAGTCCACGATTGAGATCGTCCATAGCACCGTGACTTTTCGTTCCAAAACACGCCTCCTCTCGGTATGATATGCGCACGCAGCACTACTCTCCAGCAAACAGACGTACGATCAAATAAGCAGTCGCACCAAGGAAACGAATGACTGTGGAAGGCGTAAACACATTCTGCAAGAGTGAATAACAACGACCTCTTACATGCTAGCCCTGCGACGGAGAACAAGATGTAGGACATGTAACCATTCACAGCTGTCGAGGCTTGCCCACTCCCTGGGCTTGGCGTCGCAGAACTGCACCAGAGACGACGATAAGCTTATGCAAAGCAAGCGATGAATGATAAGACATACACGACGACGGCGGCTAGCAAACCCTGTACGGATCTATCAGCAAACGTCACTTAAAATGGATGAATACAAACATTGCTCAACGTCCAGACCAACAGCACCTACGACCAGGGTAAAGGAATCAGCCGCGATCTCGACAGTCCAAGTCGACATGACTGACGTTTGTTCGGAAAGTTTTGTAGTAATCCTCCTGCTGTGTTGCTGGGTCAACTTTATTGTCTGGTTTCGGCGGCTTTGTAGACAGAACGTCAATTGCATCTTCGTAGGCAGCATTGATATCCGTCTCCGCGGTGGGTACAGCCACTTCCACTTCGTTCTTATTCGGACCTGTACCAACAGAGACAACGCCGAGGTCAGTCGAAACCTTGTTGTCGCCCTTTGTACCCCACGACACGTCGTGGACGTTAGCGAACTGTGGAATAGAGGTGAGCCTTCCGTCTCGGAAAAAAAAGTACGACGCGCACAGCGTATACGTTCAAAACTGCGATATACGATGGTGCCATCAAAAGGTATTGTACGAAAGAGGTGATCATGTGCCATGGTTCAAACTAGATCATAGTCAGTCGTTTTGACGATCCACAATGAACGAAGACGTACGAATAAGAGCGATGAAATGATATAAAGTCCGAGCGTAGCCGCAAGTGAAAGGACGATGTTTCGGAAGATGGAATTCGTAAAGAAATCACTAGCTGTGACGGCATGACCCTCCGATTTCGCAACGCCCTCGACACCCTTGTATGCAAGAAGGAATGCCGAGACCTATTACGCACATCCCCACGAGATGAGCACGAATCTGATAAAATAAAAGTTCGTGAAACGTACCGTCATGTAAATCGTGATCAAACCAAACCCAATGAAAGCTAGGGTGTATGCCCACTTCGCACCTTGTGGTCGATTTCCTAGTGAAAGCAGGAAGCACGTGATGAGAAGCCCCAGGTAAAAGTAACTGAGAACGAGGTTGAGGTAGTGCAAACTCGGGACGTAGTCCTCCAGTGCGTTTGTAAGGATGACAAACGCAATGTAGTAGTTGCCCTGGCACAAGGTCGAAGTCACCAAGGCGACTCAAGATGAAGAGGTATAACACGTACGAGAGCGAACCAGGAGAATATCAAGTTATATAGTTGATAGAACATTTCGACGTGTATCCAAAACTTGCGAAGGAACGTATGTGACGAACGATAGATGTAGTGGAAGTGAACCGTACTGTGCACGGCGGCGAAGAATGAACCGTTGAGCCAACGCCGACGTTGCGATATCAACTCTGGAACTTGATCGGGAACATCGGTAACAGCATAGGCTGACTTGACGTAGTGCAAGATCCATGAACCCCCACGCTTCGAGACCAGCTCCCAGCACAATATCTGACGTAACATGAATAACTGAAAATCACAATAGAGTTGGTCACTTACCCGATCCTCGGCAAGGTACATGTTGGCGGTGAAGATGTCCGCGCCTGCGCCGTGCATCTTCTCTCCCAAAAAGTATTTTTGCAGCGGGCCTTCGCCCTTGACGTCGTTTTGCAGAGCGATATACCGATATGCACTGAATGCACCGGGTAGCACTGTGATATAACCAAATACGCTCTCCAGAGGCTTGTCCAGGATGTTAGACATCTTGTACTCAAAGTTTTGTGCTGCGACAAGGGGATTAAGGAGGTATTGTCCATACTTGCCCTTGAGCGCCACAATCTCTCCGCAAGCCCCTCCCACGTTGGAGTTGATATCGAAGGCTTTCCAAAGATGGTATATGGAAGTGGGACCGGGCATCGTTCCAACGTCGAGGAGTACACAGACATTGGGTTGGAGGATGGGCCCGAAAGCGTTGAAGAACCAGCGATGAGAATTTATTTTCTTCTGGTTCTTTTCTTTGAGGCAGAAAATAAGCTGAACGGGGATGATACCCTTCTCTGCCCCCTCAATCTTCATCGAGGGCGAAATAGAGACTGCAATTTGTCAGGACATATCGCGTGTAGTATGGACACATGCTTACTCTGAGTGGTATACTCGTAAATGTGAGCTGTGACAGGTTTCCCATTCACGATGTTCTTTTATCCCATCAGTGGACGCCAAACGCTCGATCAACGCACGCACCTTGGCTATTCCTTCTTGATATGCACCCATCGTAGCGATGACACTCAGCGTCCGGGAGTTGATCTTTGAACGTCCATCGCTGACGATGCAAACGACGACTTTCTTCCACCCGTCCTTGCCCCACGTCTTACTCCGATCCCGTTTACACAAATGGGCAATGTTCTTGATGACACCATGCATCGACCGGCAAAATAGTTCTTCGTCCTCGTTGTACATGGTCATGACGATAAATAGTTCCGTGCGCCGGGGGGGATCATAATGGACCTGCCTCAACGTAAACCCAGTGTCGTTAAAGTCGTTTGGATCGCACGTTGCTGCGGAGTATCGCATGTGGGTAAACTCCCGCTCGTTGCGCAACCCACACATATCGAGTAATTTCGAGGGAACAGCAGAGTCGAGGACGAAATTGCCGTGGAAGAGCTCGACTTTTTTGAGCGTCTTGTACCGCCGTGGAACGCGTTGGGGTATTCTGCCGTACCGGATGTTGGTCTCGGTTTGAGCGTCATCGGCATCTGGGATGTCTTGGTAGCCACCCGGGATTGTGGTGCGTGGGTAGGGACTTTCTCTCTGAAGAAGAGGTATGTCGCCTGCGTCCATCTCGTCCTCGTGACCATGATATGACGCACGTCCAAATTGTGACTGGGGACGTGGACCGGGCGTGCGTGACTGTTGCCCTTCATAGGGGTTGTATGTTCCGCCAAAGTGATCGTTCACGGGCTCCGGTGGCGCTGGGGCTGGATGAATGGTCGAGTATGTTTCTTGGAGAGGGTAGACTTCTTGCGGTTGTTGTTGCTGGTATGGATCATGTAATGGTACGGGTGCGAACGAGGAGGGCTGGGGCTCTGGATTCTGGAAAAGATCTGGGAGATGGTAGGGCTGGTCGTTGTCGTATTGATTGTGTTCGTATCGCACTGAATATTGGGAATCATATTGACCGTACTGCGACTGGCGCTGATCAAACGGGTTCGTTGTGGTGGGTTGGGTCACATAAGGGTTGTGACCGTCGTTGTAATGGCCGTGCAGTGCCTCGTCCGCCTGGCGTCGTTCTTTCAGCGATTTCTGGACATCAAACTGGACTTTGGCCTACCTCTGGATATCTCGACATGCCTGCGCGCGTTTGAGCTCGTCACAGCGCCAAATGAGTTTATGAACGAAAAGCGAAACAGGGCGGTTCTCGTCGGTGGCTGTGCGTCAGTGTCCCCGGAGTCCGCAGTCGCGCAGCACCGTCAACCGCATCGCCGTGTATTTCGACGCATTTCGACGAGGAGAAATCCACCTGCGAGTTCTGGAGGCGATGAAATCTTATTCTTCTTTGAAAACGTCTACTTCGAAGAGTATCGTGGCGTCCTCGTGACCGCAATCCAGCAAACGACACAAATCTCGTTGTATGATAAATAAGCTTCACGCTCTATTCTGCGGGATCTCGCTTCCGCCCTAACCCATCACCCTATCCAGCAAGGCTCTCAGAACTACAATCTTAGATACGACAGGTACCGGACATCATCTCTGACGATCCAAATGGCATCCGCAGCCTGAGAGTGTCCCTTCTTCCGAGTCCATTCTATAGCAGTGCCTCCGGTGGAACCAACGAACGAGATGTCAATTGTCAAGTCCCATCAACCACACTTCCGGATTCCATCTCCACTTCTCCACCAGACTTGCGTTTTCTTTCCCTGAGAAGTTGTGCAAAGTAGGTGAGCGATGGGAGGATGACTGACGGTGACATGCTGACGAGGACTAGGCTCGTAGCAAGTGTAGATGATCCGGACAACGCAACGAATGTGACGACGCGAACGATGACGAAACCAATATCCAGCACAGCGAAAAGAATGGCAAACGTCGCGTAGCCAGTGTATTCAGCGCGTTCCTGAACGTACGACGTCACGTTAGAGATGCAGGTCACCACGATGTTGGACGAGACGGATACCTTCAATTCGGCAGGTGAGAGTCGACCATAATGGATATGTATGTTCTCAGCTATGACCAAGAAAGACAGCGCGAACAACATAACGTAGCCGCCATTGCTGAGATGAATGCTGAAGACTATCGTTAGTTTGGATTTACACAGAGAGAACGATGGTCCCCTACGTGAAGCAGCTACGGAACTATGCAATGTTCCCGCAAACGATCAGGTATGACGGAGTATGAACTGAGCAACAAGTACTCACCAGCTCGATGGACCAATCTATCCGATCGTTCAGGGCCGCCTTGACGTCTTCAAAGTCATGCGATGACCGTATCATATCGTACAATGTAAGCCCCAGTAGTTGTTCAATGAGAGTTTCGTATATCTTTGAGACAAATGCCTTCATGTTGGGAGAAGAGGTGGTATGCAGACGAGGTGAGTAGCATTGGAGGTTGGTGGCTCAGCACTTAAATAGTGTAACAAGGGCTGAGTGTCGTTCGGGTGTTCTTTTGCACAACCCATTGTCGAGAAACACCATTACGGCGATGCTTGCGTTCATGCAGATGGTCGGTCCACCACGCGATGAACTTGGATTTATCCGTTAATGGCAAGCGAGGATGATGATGATCTGAGGCCGATACCATATCTGGACACTGGAAGCAAAATTGTGTCCTGTGCGGGGTCGTCGCTGAACGCCACGGTACCTTCGTCGGTTACCTCTAACGAACGACGAGATGAGGACGAGGAACAAAATTGACTTGTAAAGCAAACTGAGAAGAAACGGCGCAATACCACGTTGTAGCTTACTCACCCCCGAGCACTACGAACCTCTGAGCCTGATCATCCCCAAAAGCAGCAATATAATACCAGGAATGGAAAGCGGGGGATGATGAGGATCAAAAGTAAATTGCCATGTCGGATGGTCAGAGAATTCATAGTGCCAATAACTTGCCCGTTCTGGAAAGAGGAGGATGAGGTTGTGTGGCGCTGGGATGCCACTTGGGGAATCGACGTCGGTACGGACAACCTTTGGATGCTGTGAGTAACAGTTCAAGGTTTGCTGTAAGAGCAGTGTAAAATTCACGACGTTGTCCATGTTATTACCCCTGCATATCACGATGTCCTTGCCATGTGTTCACCTTAAACAACCAACCATAGTTTTTTGATTGTCAAGAGTGCATCACTCAATTTCGGGCCATTCGTTCCTGCGTCATAGATAAGTAGCTGTGACACAGATATGCACGCCTCACAGACCCATTTCCTCGATGTAGATATTAATTAGGTGCCAAGCGGGGACGGTCCTGGCTGTTCAATCTGTCAAGGTATAGACGCGCATGTCACGGCATGTGCTGGTGTTTTTGTGGGAAAGCAAGTGCCTGGCACTTTGTGCAAGCTTGGCCAGTAGCCATCGACAACACCTGTGCATGTCGCCTTGCCCCAGTAACCTACTGACGAGTCAGAGACATAGATAGCCATTCTACTTTATGATCTTATATACCTGTGTATCACCGGGGTGAGAGCTCCCGAATAAGACTACCCACGCCTCACTCGCCTTTTCCACTTCACCATAGTGCGCTCGGAGGATCACTTGTCATGACGTGCCTATCTCTCTACACGCCATGACGAGTCGCCGAGTCGAACGCTTTTCGAGGTAACCTCCGGTTCGAAGGACTGACAGAAGACAACGTTGAATTTCATCCCAAGTTCCCGATAGGATATGATCTAATTTCGTACACGCGTGGTTTCGGTCCATTTTCGAGGATCATCACGGTAATAATCCAATAGGCATCCAGTTCCAGCCTTTTCCAAAGAATTTTTCGTTTCCTCGGTATCCGAAGAACATGCCCGCATTCTCCTTTGACGGACTTTGCAAAACCTTGAAGATTCTGGATACACTCTCGCAAGGTTCAATCATCGCGCCTGTGCCCACCGTGTTAGTCTTGACGCAACCAGGGTTCAAGCCGATAGGCGTTAGGCCCGGACGTTCACGAGCCCGCTTGACGTCTACGTAAAACGACGTCATCTCAAAAAACTCGCATATTCACGACCATCTCGCCGACGCCGTAGCTTGTAGCGTTAGATCCATGATCGCTTGCAATGCCGGCAAGTCCGCTAGTCACGATCAAGATAACAATCTCGTTCAACTTTCGATCGCGGGGAGAAGCCCGAGATGAGAGCGAGACGAGTATCATCGGTATTGATCAAGTCAGTGAGATCAGTCAGTTTGGAGCTGAAGGAAAAATCGGCCCTACGGTTCTGCATGGTCGGGATGAGGGAAAGGGAGCAATTTACGAAATCACCGACTGACGATAGCAGCTTTGTCGATAAACGTCGAGACCTGCGTCGCTAGCACCAGCCGGCTTGACAGTCACTGTGTGGAGTGTCCTAGGAGACGAGGCAAGTTCTGCGGGGTGCGCCGCTGTTGGTCATCAGCGAACGACAAGTTGCAAAGACTCCGTGTATAGCATCTGGGATATAACATGGTGAACAACACGGGAGTTGCTTGACATTTGGAATGAAAATGGGAAACTCGTCAGTGCTATCACCGCCGTTCCTGCAAGATCTAAAAGGTCCATAACTTAAACAACCCATCAAAGAGCAGAAATGCTGCGTCTTGCGCTGCCTCATAGATATCCATATAATAAAAAACTGGCTAGAAAGCGGACAATGAGCTGCTACAAGAAAACGAATACGCTCGATGTCGCGTTGAGTCCATGCTGACAGTACTGATGCTGGTAAAATGCAACAAGAGAAGACAAATATACACCCACACAAACCTGACTCCAACCATCTGAGCCCAACTCAAAAGAAGCCACTGTCGGTCAACCACTTGGCCAGCCTTTCCTCGTCCTTTTCCCTGGGTTCTCTTTCCAAACTCAGTTTCCAAAATACCTCGCTGGCGTCGTGATCGCCAAATTGACTCAGCGATTCGTTGATGAAGACGAGAACGGAGGGGAGTGGGTGAAAGTTGTGTGGTTGGGTTTGCCATCGCTGGAGATCCTGGATAACTTCCGACGATTTCTGGCGTTTACGGAAGTTGACGAGGTCCCCTGGAAGATAGTCTTTGCTTCCGTCTTGTATATGGGTAAGCGCAGTTAGAAATACGCCTGGAGGGAGATGTCGTTCAGACCCATCAAAACACTTGCGTGGGGAGACATACCAACAAACGGAACGCAGGGAGGAGCCGAGGTGGCCAAGGTGGACCGATAGTTGTTGTAGTGTTTGTAAGAATTGATGAGCGTCTCACAAGTTTCTAACTGGGACATGTATCTCGAGCTAACTTGCTCCCATGAACGCTTGAGGCGATGAATCGGAGAGGAATTCAATCCTGTAACGACCGCCATCATAGTTGAGAAATTCTGGATGACTCGGCACCGCTACAATGGAATATGAGCATCTACAAGTAACCAAAAGGTAGAAGACCGACATCAGCGACGAGGATAAATTGCTTCATGACGGCAGCGCGGCGACGAGGATCGTCTTTACACAGAATGGAATACGTGACCCAATGCGCAATCTGCCAAGAGTTTAGTCGAGGAAGAACTAGTGTTATGAATTGGACTATACCCTATTGCTTCTGCGAATGAAGTTGGCGACACCGTCGTGGTAATCCGTCCGAGATTGCTTTGATCGCTGCAAGCATTCGGAAGGTCGGATCTTCAGATACAATTGGCTTTCGGTGATTGTCAGCTGCCTGGCAAGCTCCAGGGGGTCTATATCCAATAGCTCTATCCGTTTTGGGACGATAGGCGCAGGTGGAGGAACCGTCGGCTGGTGCACTTTCTTGTTACTTCCTCCGTGCTATCACCAGGCGTTCAGAACATGCTCGGAACAGAAGACGAAATAACGAACAGCTCGCTTGATCGCAGCCAATAATGGTTTCGCAGCAGATACTTTCAGCACGTCATTCCCTGACGCAAATTGTACCATCCGATCGAGAATTCCCAGATCTTCTTTGTCTACCACGTCCTCATCTTGTACTATCAACTTCATCGTATTAATCACCCTATATAAACGACAGTCCAGTGGCCGCCACCGCGCGAAACAGCGCGTACTCACCGAATGCGTATAATATTTTGCTTATTGTACCTCCAATCCCCAAGCTCCTGCGAACTCAGGTTGGGAGGCGGCTGAATCCAGAAACGTTCTACAAGCAGATTAAAAAGTTGATCGAGTGTCATGAACGACTTGAATGTCATTAAGAATGCCCTAGTGAAATTGGTATCTATTCGTGCATGAGCGCCTATAAATATTCATGGGCATGGTCAACTTGCCTACGTATTCGTGTGCGGTGAGTCTCTCGACAAGAGCTGGAACAGTTCCGCCTCGGACAGTGCCATCTGGGTCAATAAGGACCTCCTCGGGGTTGTAATGTGGTCGGAGATACCAAGGTTTTGCTTCAGCAGATAAGGAAATCAGATAATGCGATGGTGCATCGTCACCAAAGAATGCCCTGATTTTATCCGGCCGCGCAGGTACACGTATAGTCGGCAATGACGAAGCTATCATTCCATGGAAAGAAAAACAGTGAGATTTGCACAAAGATGGACGAAGTCAGCCTACAGTCATCGTCTTCAAACGAATCTTGCGTAGTAGCTTGATTCCTGGGTATCGATTGGTTTCCATTGGTTGGTGGTACAGGTAATGTTGGCGAAGGGGAAGGCGGCTCTTCCACATCTTCCGCGACACTCTTCAAGATCCTATCCGATTCATCCGCCGTGACATCATTATATGTTCCGTGATTGTCGTAAATAGCTTCCAGAGCTTGGCTTGCTAAAATTGCAGAAACGAGACTATGCCGCGACATTCGCCACTCGATAGGAGTCTTGTGAGACCGTTCCAGAATGGCAGATTGTTCAGTGCCAATGTGCAAAAGACCTTCAAGGTTCTGTCGTGAAATCTTCAGGTTAAAATCAAGGGCTGAGCTCAAGGCCTCCAGCGCGTCATATGCCGTGTCGCGACCTGTCCAAGATTCGCAGGGTTCGACTCGTCGGACGCGCTGCATTGCGACTAGCAATGCAGCACCGTCATCGTAGATTGCTTGCGTAGTTGCTTCGAACGAGCGAACGAGAACACGAGCTTTCTCGACCGTTCGCATATATTGTGCCCCGTCGGGGAGTTTAGTTTGATCCACGGGTTCAATATCAACATGCCTGGCGATGTGGATATCCCCGAGGAAGAGAACGAGTGACGAGAGCTGCCTGAAAAGCTCTTGAGCAGAAGTGGTCACGACATCGGCTACAAAACAGACGATGTCAATAATGGTTTGGGGGAAGAATGCAAAAATGCAAATACCTGGCCCCGTCGCCCGAAGTACTTCTGTGAGGGTGCATAACCTCTCATGTACCCTGGATATGTGATTCACGAACTCGTTGAATGTCACCTTGGTCAGGTTTCGCCGTGGAGCCTCTTCGTGATCCTCGATGTTCACCCACCCAAACCCTCTCCAGGTTCCAGCCGTTCCAGCTCCTACCTTTGCGGGACCACCATGTGGAGCAGTCAAGCATCCATGCAATCGTCTTGAACAAAAAATTCCTTGGCTCCGAACCCCTTGTGCTATGGACACAAATTCGATCACGGAGCGCTCTAGCTCGTCGGCATCCGAACTGAGTTGCGAGACGTTGTCACTCGTGATCCATGGTCCATCGTTAAGAACTGCCCGTGCCGATAAGACGAACTTGGACAGTGTGGCGACGGTACGGCGCTGAGCAGGAACTAGGGGTGTTTGAGATGCGTTATTGGTGCTTCTGTCGACTTTGCTCCTCCCGCCAAGTTGTCGGGACAGTGGCCCGGAAACATATAAGAGGTCTCGAATAGCTGTGATCGCAGCACAGATAAGATTATCAACGATTTCTTCGTCCTCGGCAGCTTGTGGAATTCCAAATTGTCTTAGGTAGAGGATCACTGAATGTATGCATTGTCGTATTGTTTGTAGAAGCTCGGCTACGATGTCCGTAGTGGATGGGGTCAACGATTGTGGTGTGGTGAGTATCGATGACTGGGGGGAGGCTGTACGTGGTGGTTCTTGGACGTCGGGGATGTCGGACAATCGACTAGACCCATTGAGGCGAGAAGCTTCGCGGACCGGCTGAAAATTACGGGTGTCTGAACTGGGCGGGGATGCATGCCGCTCGGATGAGATGCTTCTTTGGTGGTATAGAGAAAGAGGTGAGGGGTCCGAAGCGCTGTGACCGCGGTTCCGTGGATGTACGATCAGTGAATCAAAGGGGGCACCGGAGGTAGAGTTCGGGTAGCGGTTTGATGATGCGAGGTCGGTATTGGCACGTGGACGAGCAGCAGTCACGCTGGCGTCGAGTGGGAGAGGAAGAGGCTTGACGGGCGTTTGGGGTATATCGCCGACCTTTGAAGGAGGTGAGGAAAAAGACCAAGACACCATGTCGTTGGTAATTATGGCTGCTAGAGGTTCGGTCGGAAGATGGATGTTGTCATCCCCACGGAACTCGGTTACGTGGTCGACAGTGACGAAACCGAGACTGTCACCGCTACCAGTACGAGGGCCCGACTGGGACCTGGATAAACCGACGAGATCGCCGTTCGGAACGTCGTCTTCAGAGTCCCTCGGAAGGTCGCGGGAGAGCTTTCCAGTCAAGGTATTGGCGTAGTAAATCTGGGAAAAAAAAGGTTTAGTCAGGGTAAGTGTTTGGGATTGACGTGATACGTCACCTGTCCATCTTCCGCAACCTGAGGGATCCAAAAGTCCCTCGAATGGTCTGGCTGACGTGTGGGTATCGCTGCTGTGGGAATGGCGGGGAGACCTCTGATGCTGTTGCGGACGAAGGGGGCGTGTCTGACATCGAGAAATGGCGCGGCCATCGATGTTCTTGACAACTTGCGACTTGGCGTCAGACCAAGTCCATCCGCTGATCACCACCGTCGTCGTCGTCGTCGTCGTCGTCGTCGCACCTTGCACCGCCTGGGGAAACACTATGTCATACTTACCAAATTCCCACGTCCGAGTCCACGCCCTGATTGCCCCTGTAGATAATCAGCTGCACCCTAACCATCACCAGCCATGTCCCAAGTAGCAGCGGTCGACGTGCGTGTCGTCGACGATGCCCAAAAACACACTGACAGTATCCGACAGGTCACCGGGTTCTCCCCCTTTACCAGCGAAGCGGAGTTGCACGACTTTTTCAGGTAACGAACGCCCTCTGATCTGTGATCCCTCGTTCATACGTGTCCCAGTTTCTGTGGAAAGTAGGTACAGATCAATCATCGAATGCTAATCGTTCTCAGAACCATTCAGGATCAAATCCATCGAGCTCAAAGACGCTGAGGGCAAAACAAAGACCGCAGTCATCACATTCGAAAAACATTCCGCTGCAAACACCGCGCTTATGGTATGATCCGCTATTCCCTCGCAGTATATTCTGATCCACGTCACACAAGTTGAACGGTGGCCATCTCGGCGGCAACACGCTCACCGTCACCTCGGACGTCGAGCACGCTGATCATCATGATGTCCAGGAGCCTCACCCTCACATCGAACAATCCGACAAGCCCCGAGCTGGTAGTAAGTATTACTCCGCAGAGGCTTGCTACTCGTCCCAACGCCTTGCTTCTAGTTGCTGCCGAATATCTTGCAAAAGGCTACAAGTTGTCCGACCATATCCTCCAGCGTGCCATCGAAATCGACAGTGCGTATTGCGCCGAGAGAGAATCCAAGGCTAACCTCAATTTCCACTCGCAGACAACCAAGGGATTTCCAAGAAGTTCTTGTCGTTCATCTCTGACCTTGACAAGTCAGTTGGCCAGCGTGCCCTTGGCCCTGATCGGACCGTCTCCGCCCAATTCCAGTCTACGTTCAAGGAAGCTCATACACGTGCAAAGAACATCGGCGAGCAAAAGGGATACACAAAGACGACACAAGAAGTGAATTCCCTCTCCTTTCCTTCCTTTCCTTGCTCACGCAGACGACGCTCTGCAGTACTATGCGAAAGCCCTTTCTTCGCCCCTCGGCCAGTCCGTCTTGTCCTTCTACACCAGTACCTCTAAGCAAGTACGCGACATTCATGAAGAAGCAGTTCGCATCAAGGAGCACAAGGCCTCCCCTACCCCGACTTCTCCCCCTGCCCCCGCTCCGGCTTCACCCCACCCCGAGTCATCCAAATAAGCCATTCATCATTACCTTGCGGAGCTCCGGTTCGAGACCAAATTTGGACTAGTGTACTTGTCATACTCGCGATAGTCATTCAGAAAACTCTATATGTATAACACGAACATCTCCAGAAGTAATTCATCTCTGTCACCGAGCCCGATCTTTTGCCCAGCAAGCAGGAAGGCTCGGCAAGCCTCTTCTGCCTGCGTTGTATATTTTCATGATTGACTTGGTATGTATGTATTTCCTTCTTTTGTAAGCTCGATATATTACAC
>JBBPLY010000176.1:0-39376 GCA_038090035.1 Xerocomus nothofagi | reverse complement strand
GGGGGGGGGGGGGGGGGGGGGGGGGGGGGGGGGGGGGGGGGGGGGGGGGGGGGGGGGGGGGGGGGGGGGGGGGGGGGGGGGGGGGGGGGGGGGGGGGGGAACCGATCGGACAGAGACATTCGTGACGTAGGGTGAGTGTTCCGTTCAGTACACCTCGATCGACTCCCGGCGCTCGCGTGCGTCCATGAGAACACCCAATCCGCCAATGGCCTTGCGCCTGATCCTCGTGGCGAAGTTCTTAGGTCCAAGCTCATCAGCGCCTGATGGTGGACCTCGGGGTTGTCTGAGCGGCTGACTGACAAATCTCTGAGTAGACACGACCGGCGCCTGAGCGATGTATAGGGGACGGCCCATACCGAGGCCATCATATAGCTTGTTTGTCGCCTCCTCTCGCGGAGAGAGGGAGCCGGCTTCGAGCGAGGTCAAAGACTGCGGAGTAGCTGGGTTTGACTGCGAAGTCGAGCTCGCGGACGACATGGCGTCCTCATGTTCGCTGCCTGAATCAATAGCAACGATAGGAACATTGGATGAAACCATGGCGGAGAAGCTGAGCGGGCGAGGACGAAGTTTGTTGGCTGGTGTCAGAGGAGGGGAGAGGCGCTCTTCAGGAGGCGGAGTGATTTTAACACTGGGCGATGTGGTAGAGGCAGCACGCTGGCCGTTGAGTACGGAATATGTAGTATTTCCTCGCCTCCAGGAGGTGGCGGCGTCGGATCGGGAGGGTGTGGTATCTTTAGAAGAGTGGTGTGGTGGGGAGCCACCACGGACCAGACCGCCACCGACTACAGTGATTTGCTTGGGGGGCGATGAACTCTGAGGGCCAGCATCTGGAAGAGAAGGAAAAGCGATGGTGCTGCGGGGCAGACGGGCACCGAAACGACCTCCGAGGGCGGCGGTCATGGGAGCAGGGTCATCCGAGTGGGGGATGGTGGTACCGACACGCAACTGAGCCTTGAGAAGCTCGGCTTGGCTTGGACGGCGGGGTGGCGGGGTATTGGGGCGAAGGTTAAATGAGGTATTCGCGGGACCGGCGGAGGTAGGGACGAAACCAAGGGGAGAGTGTCTAGCCTGCTGACGGAGCGCCTCTGCGAGGACGACGGCTTGTACCTGCTGATTGCGCTGAGCCTGAGCATTCTTAGGGAGGGTCAATTGGGGAGGAAGATGGATGTGAGGCGGTGAACGAACCTGGAGACGTAAGATTTCGAGTTGCATCAACTGCATCTGCTGATACGCGTGAAGCTGGGCATCGGCGGGAGGCAACTGATGCTGAAGATGGGCAGGACTGAACGGGGCACTGTTGGGGTTCAAGGACCTGTGGGGAGCGACCTGTTGTTGTAAGAATGTGGAGTTTGTGGCATCGATGGGTGGAGCAAAAGGATGGGATGCATGGTTGTTGATGTACAAGTTGCCTGAGAGGATGTCGGAGAGGTGATCCATGTCGTCCTGCTCTGGAAAGGTTGGGGTGTTGGAAGGGAAGCGGGGAAGAGCGAACGATGCGGCTGGTGCAGGGGAGAGCGGGTTGGAGCGCACGCCGCCTGTGCGGAGACCGTTGAGAAGAGAGGCACGATTGGTAGACATGATATTAAATGATTGGTACAGGTAGAGTCCAAAGAAATAGCGGTAGAGAAGAGAGAAGAGAAAGAGAAAGAGGTGGAGGATGAGCGGGGGGGGAGACGAAAACAAAAGAGAGTTGGACCCGAGCCACCTCCGCCGTATTTACTCCATCGCGGGCGGCTACAGATACTTTTTCGCACTCGCTCGGACCCGTCCATCGAAAACGGTGCTTCGGATCGTCGTGCGTGCAGTCTGGAAAGGATTCAACATCGTCTGTATGCGCGTCAGTCGTGCGTCGAGCGGACGAGTTCGAGACATACCTTGAGGTAGAGCTCCCACAGGTCGTGAAAGAATCCCCGGACGCCTTCCTCGTTCTTCGTCTCGTGCAGCAATATAAACTTGGTGTCTGCGTCAAACGCGCGGTCAGCGTTCTCCCAGAAACCCCCCTCCGACTCACTGCCGGGCGTGATGAACGTCGACACCGTCCATTCGTTGAACTTGTCCACCGATCTCAGATACCTGTCGCACGGCCTTCAGTCGACTTGCGACCATCACCTCCGCCCCCTCCCAGCTTACATCGCATTATCCTTTCGCATCACGTCCTCGATCACATCCAGACTCGCGTTCGCGATCATCTGGATCACATGTCGGTCCTGTCCCCCGCCCATCCGAGCCCCACCCCCTTGCACATGGTGTGATTGCGTCGCGCTCGATGCTCCTGACAACGCCGTCAGCGTGCCCGCAAATGCGGACGTAGACCAACTCGGCAGATTCGACGACAGCGGGTAGCTCGTCGTCTGTGCAGGCCTGTTAGAGTAGTGCGTTAGACTGTAGATCGGCGTGTCCGACGCCGACAAGATAAACAGATGATGCGACATGCCAAGTCGCGTAGCGTCTCCTTTCCACGTTTGAGCGTGACCCTCATGCGTCCCTTCCTCCCTTCTCTCACCTCGACCCGCACGCTGCTCTCGTCCTTCCCCATCCCCCGCCATCGGTTTCTACTCTCCAGACTCTCCCTCCACTTCACCCCCACTCCTCTTTTCTTCGCTACCCATCGCCACCTCGGCCGTCTCCGCGGTTCCAGCTCCTCATGGCGTCGTCCCCCTCGTCCCGACTGGCTCGACTCACTGGACAGCAAACTCATCTTCTATGCCATCTTCGCAGTCAACGCCGGCGTTTACCTCACTTGGACACTCGCAATGCAGACATACGTTCGTCACACACACACACACACCCCGTGCTAGACTTACCAGCGTCAATACAGCGCACGACCGGTGATAGCACCCTGTTGAGGTTCATGCTCGACAACTTTCGCGTCGACATGCGCAACGTCACCTCGGGTCGCATGTACGTGAATTATTCCCCCCCCCCTACTTTCTTGTCCCCAACCCTCCGTTCGCTAGATGGACTCTCCTCACTTCCTGCTTCTCTCACATGGATACCACACACGCGCTGTTCAACGGCCTGACCTTTTACTTCATGGCCCCGTCCGTCATGCAACTCCTCGGTAACAAACATTTCTTGGGGTTGTATTTTCTGGGTGGGTTCATCTGATGGCACTTTGAGTCCCGCTATACATCTTGGTCGCTATCAGGTGGCATATCCGCCAGTCTTGCCAGCCTCGGCTGGAACCATTTCTATAAGCGCGAAAACGTTTCTTCGCTTGGTGCAAGCGGTGAGTTATCATCCTCTTTGCCATTCCTAATGTCCATATCCTCTCTAGGCGCGATCATGGCAACGATCGCCTTGTATTCATGTGCTTTTCCCCGCAACACATTCCTGATATTTTTTGTCATTCCTTGCCCAGCCTGGGCATTTCTGCCCGGCGTTCTTATTTATGACGGATGGCGCAGCTTTTCAGATCAGGTATGACCCCTGTCCTCGCAGACCATGTGATCGATGGCCACTCACTTTGCGTGAACGAATAGCGCTCAAAGACCGATACACCCGGTCACGTCGGGGGACTTGTCTCTGGCATCGGCTACTTTCTATGGAGAGTCGCTCTTCGCAGATAACCAAAACACGACAAGTGATTACCAACCGAAACATTATAGACATGCACGATAAAAAGGACGGTGAGGTATACTATGAAATGTATGCTTGTAAATCGATTATGTATATGAAAGCAAAACGAGCGTGTTTACCGCAAAGCTAAGACTTTGGGAACATGATGAAATCGAACGACAAACTAGTACATATACATGGGTACCATCTACGGCTTTACCTTCCTTTTTGAGGCGTGTTCATGATCTTGTCGAGTCTTCCCATCTGAGACTCAAGCCTCGTAATTCCTACAGCATCCGTAGAACCCGAAGAAAAGTCGAGTTCATGAGCACCGTGCTTCTCGAAATAGTACGTGAGCAGGTTTTTCTTGTTATCGTCCAGTCCATCCAGGAGTGCGAATAGGTGGGCTTCGTCGTGCAACACCAGCTGCGACGCGATGATCGCAGTATAGGCCGCTTCGCGAATGACGAGCGTTGTAGTATCATTCAGCGCCTAGACGACAATGGTGATGATCAACGCTCCCCTCAACCGATTGCATGGAACAACGAGACGTACTGCAATCAAGGTTTGTTTCAGACGAGGTAGCTCTTCTTCGAGCACTTCAGTAGGAAGCCTCAGAATGAACTTGCCGAGTGCAATCAAGCCGAACGCATGTGACCCTGCCCTGACACCCACATCCAATGCAGGTTCAGCGAGAAAACCACGCAGGCTGCTATGCATCGTTGTTAAGCCATATACCGGCTCTATGCGTGAGCAAAGCGCGTCTCGAATGGTCTTGGTTGCTTCCAAAACCTGGTATAACATTAAAAGTTGAAGGAGATTGTCGAGGAGGTCAACCCACGTCGATTGCATTACAATACCGCACTCTGAACAGCGCAGAGAAAAGTTCCGCTTCTCTACCTTCCAGGAAAGCAGCTTGGTTTTCTAGGATTTCCCATACGACAATCAAGGCATATTCCAGTTGCTCGGCGTCCTACCAGATCATGTCATCAAAAACGCCCTTATGGTAGAAGTAAAATCGAACATACTTTGTGCGGGATGAGAAACCTCAACAACCCATCGAACAAGCAATCAAAACTCCTTTCTTTAGTCCACATGTCTGGAACGACACGCGGAAGTGTACGCGTGATCGGGACAAACGGTGACGGACTTGAGGGCAATCCAAGGCGAGGGCTCAGTGGAGAGGCAGTATCAGCGGGAATAGGGTTGCTCGAACAAAGCAACGCCAGCTTCTGTAGCAGACGAATGTCAGTATTGCCATCCTCGAGCGCCGTCACAAATTCATGAAGCTCTTCCACTCGAACTGCGGGTTCTGCACCCTTCAGTCGTGTTCCATGTTCAAATGCTATAAAAGGTAGTCAACATCGAAGAAAAGGCAAAGTGGATCAATAGTCACTAGCAGCTCGCTTCAACCACCACCCGTTTTCATGGCTCTGATCCTGTAAGGGTTTGATCAATGGCTCCGAGGTTTTTTTGCCGTTCACTGGACTGTTTTTGAACAAGGCTGCCTGCCGAAAGATGTCGGCATTACGACCATCGGACATCACGGGTGACGCTAGGCTTTTCTTGATCTTTGGAACGGCAGGTACCTTGGGTGGCTTTGGGGTCACGACGCTGCTGCTCCCTAGCAACAGCGAAGTAGGGATCGCCGAGTGTACATTGTCTTCCGCATCAGGGTCCGTTAACTCTAAGAGACGCTCTGCAGCACTTTGAGCTTGCTCGGCACGTGCACGGAGCGCATCTTCGATGGGTATCGGATCAGAAGGCTTCCCGGGGGAATCGGAAAGAGCATTTGATACGGTGTTGGGTGTCGAAAGGCCGGATGATGGTGAGAACGATGGTTGTCGGGAGGTACAACTTGAAGCGGGAGGATACAATTTGTACGGTGTAGAGAATGACAAAACGTTGGCAGATTCATCCATGTCGGAGTCACTGTCATCTGGTACGGGGATAGTGGTAGCCAGGAGGAAGGAATCTTGATCGTCCAAGTCGGGCATCACGATGGACTGTCTGATAGGAATAGCCGCAGGAAAAGGAGATGGATAACGAACGTGAGAAGGATCGCTATCCGAGGTTGCAAGGACTGTATGTGAAGACTTTTGGGCTGGCGAAGTTCGAGCTACGGATTGCAATGGAGGAGCGAGAGGGGAGGAGGTTCGCCGTCTCATAGCATCTATAGCAGCCGTAGAGAGTGGATCGGAGGGCGTGCGGGTATGTAAAGTGGATATCACTGAAGTGCTGACAGACCGCGGCATTGCGGAGTTGTTAGAAAGAATCCTGGATCTAGGGGGCGTCGGAGGAGACAAAGATGAACGAGAGGACAGCGAAGACCGGGACACAGGTGTCGGAGAACTCCTATCATTAGCAGACTTTCCGGACGGACTGCTAGGAGAACCGGTGCCTCTCGAAGGTGGCGAAGCTGCTCCTGCGGTACGCGACATGGATGTGGCCTGATGTCTAAGAGTCGGAGGTGCGGTCGCAATCGCTTTTGCCTTTGCACGACTAGCTGCGATTGCCGCCGCGACACTGCTTTTTTTCAAGCTCGGAGTGGTGGGTGGAAGATCAGCCATAGCATGCGGATTCGGGGACGCCTTTTCCAACTGCTTTCGTGCGGTTGCATCCAAAGCCTCAATTATCACAGTTGCCCTGTCGTGCCACACGCTACCGAAAACCCAGAACGTCCCACGTGCGCTCTCTCGAACAGCAGGATTAGGGTCTCCGAGTGCCTTCTTTACGGATTTCTCCAACAATTCCAACCCGCCAGCGGATTCGATGTATGACTTTGACCGGTGGCCATGAATTTCGATATACGCCTTGATGTGACTGACCGCATATGTCCGGGACTGCACAGTCTTCTCTTGTAAAGTATTCCACAAGAGGGGTAAGAGAGTGCGAGGGTGAGCTGAAGCATGCTGAATGACAGAAGAGAGTGCTTGCTGCGATTGCTGTGCTGCGATCTTCTTCGTAAATCCTGCCATACGAAGTAGGTTTGTGAAGAGTATTTCACAAAATGGATCGATGCCAGTGCCGAGAGCAGTGGCCAGCTCCACATACATAGAACAGGTAGTTGCAGAAACTGTCGTTCTCAGACTTGCAAGCTGTGGAAGAGACAGTGAGAAGAGGTGTGGACCTCAAGACTAGAACTCACGGTTTTCAATGAGGCCTGGATAAATCCGTCCTTGAGACAATGGAAAAAAATATCAGGGTATCTTGTATGGATGTCTCCGCTAAGCATTCCTCGCACACGCTGTATGCCTCTTTCTCGTGCAGCCCAGTTATGCTCAGTCTCTTTGCCCTGGCAGACGATACAGACTCAGAGTAGCAGGACAAAATCCATCAATGCACATACCTCGAATGCTTTCATCATGGTCGTAAACTCGTTCTCGAGGTCTCGAGCTGACGCAATCTACAGCCTAAGTCAATAAGAATGACGATATATAATCTAGGCAGCTTACAAAGGCGGGTTCGACTGTGCTGGCAGTCTCGCTTGAGGGCTGTGATAAAGGAGGCGTAACTACCATTGCTGCCCTGCTCGCTGGCCTTGACGGTTCTTTCACCTGTCCATGACTTGCTGCACGGACTATCGGTGTAGCGGCCGCTGGTCCGGTTGAGGAGACGCCAAGGGTGGGGCGTCGATTTTGCAACATCAGACTGGGGGGGACGTACTCCTTCTTCGCGCCAGTATCTCCGTTCTCTGACCCTTCACTCAACGGGGTGCTCGCTCCCGTGCTTCGACTGCTGCTCATAAGTTTGCTCAGGACGTTTTCAACAATCGCCTTCCTGACACCCTTCTTTGTCATCTCCTTCTTTAGATCAGCACGCGCGGTATCAGAAACGCCAGGACCCGTGAAAAGTTCGATGATCGAAGGGGTCGCGCACGCACGAACGTTGCCGTCGGTGTCTTCTAACGCGTCCACCAACAGTGAAAGGTATGGTCGGATGGGAAACGTGTGATGAACCCGACGAACGTTTACCAACACCAAAATCGACTAGCAGGCAAACGTTGATAAGCTCTTGTTGTTGCACGGACAGAATCCTCACCTGTTCCCGAACTCTCCATATTCTACTGGAGAGCCCGTTGTCTCTCAAAAAGCGTTCGAAAATTGTGATAGGTGACTCGGGGCCCTTGCCATTACCAAACTTGGACGTCGACGAGGAGGACGAGGAAAGGAACGCGAATCCGCCAATGATGACGAGGGTTTCGCGCGCTTTTTCGCGAGCCTTCTCACGCGCATCTCCAAGTCTTTCAAAGACACCAGGGGATAGAAGGAAGGAGCTCATGACATGTCGGAGGACAGAGACATCATAACTAGACCCACTTGCTGAAGAGGTGGAAGAAGAGGCAAACGGACGCGCGCTGGCATTGGGCGTGCCATTGGGGCGATGTATTATGAGAGGGAGAAGTGGAGGGATGGCCGAAAGAGTTGCGGTCGTGAGGTGCTGGTTCGCAATACGAAGACATGCTTTGAGAACGGTAATGACGGGTTCTGGGTCCGGGATCTACAATAGTATGCACCAATTCAGCAGGGGAACAGATACATTCAGAGTGGGGGGCACCTCTACTCCAGTTTCGAATTCAGCTTGGAGTTTTGTGACAGCATCGAGTTTGAGTTCGACATCTAGAGCAGGCGCGAATGAGGATTTGGGACGAACAAGTGAGAGAGCGGACCATTGTTTTTGCATTGGTTTACGAGCTTTTCGAGACGGTCGCTGCTCATGATAGTGTGGAGGAAAGAAAACGAATAGGGTTTGAAGCCAGAGAAGGGATTCGAACGAGCCTCTCAGAGCTCGAGAAAAAAGACTTGGTGCTGCACTTTAGACACGACCGCGAGATCATGTGGCGAGAGAACGAGGGAGCTTCTCGGCAACGCGTACTAGTACTCGACCAACTCGAACGCTAGCACGATTACGAATTCTATACTGAGATACCACTCCAAATTCACGACCTTTCGTCAGAGTGTCCCAGCGACTTGCCAGGTTGAATGTGGTCTCGGATGCGCTGCTTCTGTGCAAGCGTGAACACGACGTTGTGGGCGTCATCGTCCTGCTCACCAGCACTTTGAGCTCTGGGAAACCGCCATTGACTTTGCGATCCCATATCAAGACGGGACGGTCGTCTCCGCCCTCCAACCAGACACGGAATCGACCAGCAGTACCATCAGAATTCAACGGCATGACCGAAACCGACTTGAGGGCCGGAGGTGGAAATGTCAGGAGTAATTCAGTCGACACCCACGTAGCTCGATGCAGCCTGTCGGCAGGATTTTTAGTTGATCAGGCCGGCAGCCAGCTATGCATACCAGCGACACTGAGGGCGAGTTAGAGATGCGAGATTTCAAGCAAACGCTGCATACCCTATCACAAAACTCGATAACGATGCCAGGGTGCGGGAGGGGACTCGGTGGCACAAAGGTGGACGGGTCGAGTACTACCTCCTGACTGGATTCTTGCATAGTGGAGCAGGGCGACTTCCCTGAACGCACGTGACGCTATCTTACGTTAGACTGGTGACCAATCCGTCTAAAAGAGGTAGACGGACGGGTACATCTCGTAGTGGCGCAAGGGGAGTGAGCGGCTTCTCACGACAACGTGACTGTCATGCCCGTCTTTGGACCTTTCCTCTTAGTAAGATACCCCGGCCCGTAGCTACCCGAAGGATAACTAGTTATCGCATTAGATAAGTCCTGTCTAAGTACTGGCTGTCGGTCACCGTATCGATTATTCAATCACTGTCCCGACTGGAACGCTATGAACTCTGACGACGACACCAGTGTGGACAGCACGCAATACAGCCGTGACGAACGAGTTCAAAAGGCCTTGCAAATCCTTCGAAATGGCCGTATATCGCTTCTCAACTTTGTACTTCGTATTCTGCAGTCAGATAAGGCCGGGTTCGCGACCTACCAAAATCGTTTCTTCGCTAGTAATCCATCTGGAAAGTTGATCAGGCTGTTAGATCACATATACGAGGCCATGCGATCCTTTCTACCTGGATGGATCCGCATGCGATCAAGCTCATCTCCGACAAGATCACAGAAGAGATGGATCTTATCAAGACTGCTCTTACATGGACGATAAACACCATAACTCCGGACAATCTTCTTACATGGGACATCGACGTGTTCGTTGGTCCAATTGTTGATAGCTCAGCACCGATCCTTTGCCCGGAGCGCATCGAGTTTATCTTCATTATTTAAGGTAGCCAGGAAGTCGTGGGGTAGTCGATCATTGATCAATTTTGAGGCAGTTTGAAGCAACGCGTCCAGCAGTGAGGCATGCCGAATTGCCTCAACAAACGTACCCAGAACCTCGTGGTCCATATCGCCTGGTCCGTGCTGTGCTCGACGCGCCCAATCGCAGTCCCTTGATTGATTTCGGCGGCGGAAGTAAGGATAGGCGCGAATCCTTAATTGATTTCAATGACCAATACAAAATAATATCAAAATGAATTTTGAAAAGGAAAAGACGAGTTATCTGATTGGATGAGGGTCACGTTGTCCTGAGAAGCCACTCATCCCCCTTGCGCCACTACGAGATGTTATCGATGGTTTGCCCGCTTACCTCTTTTAGACGGATTGGTCACCAGTCTAATCTTGCGTGTGGACGCGTTGTTTGGCCAACGACGCGTCCCTCGAGACGACATGGATGTCCCTGCGGTGGACCAATATCGATATCAAGTCAGAGAACCGTTGACATGGACAGTTCATGGTAAGTGCCATCTCCCCAGATCGTGGAGCATGTAATACATCCGTCTGCAGTCGAGGTTCGCCTTGCTTCAAAGGCACGGAGAAGGATGGATATCATACAAGACCTCGTGCGGGACTATGTTACAACCTCTTTTGAGCGTCTTTCCCTCCCATCAATCCTGAGTGGTTGGGACGTTGATCCCACTCTCGCATCCTCCGTCGAGCGCATCGCAGTCTCGGAATCATCCTGTCCGTCAAGCTCCCTCTCCTTGAACGAAGTCTCTCTTCAGATACACACTTACCAACCATCCGAGAACGATACCGTAGAAGAATACGCTAACGGCTCTGGAGACAGTAATGAGGGCGTGCTCGCTGCGAGTGTCTGCGAACTACCCTGCAGATCCTGGGAAGGACTGTGGGAAGGGCTGATATATGCGGATAACATAAAACTGAAGCTTCTCGACTACATATATGCTACCCTTATTCTCAGCGATTCTAACGTCGACTGTACGTATGCAACTCTGGTCAGAGACTCGTCACTGACTGCTATCCAGTCAATCTCGTTTCGTGGAATAGAGTCGTGCTTCTTCATGGACCGCCTGGCACGGGAAAAACCTCCCTTTGCCGAGCACTAGCTCAGAAGCTTTCGATACGACTATCCCATCGGTGTGCCCCTTTCGAAACCTCGTCGTATGCTTATTGAGCGCTGGCCACTCAGCTATACGCAAGCTCGTCTCTTGGAAATCAATTCTCACTCACTATTCTCGCGATGGTTCTCAGAGTCAGGAAAGCTCGTCCAGCGACTGTTTGGTAGCATTATGGAAATGGTCGATGATGAGGATTGTTTCGTCGTCGTCCTCATCGGTTCGTTGGTTCTATGGTGCATTCACAACACTGGAGATTCACGTCTTTCACTAGACGAAGTCGAGTCCCTGACAGCTGCCAGAGCGGGAGCCATGGCGGGCACGGAACCATCTGATGGTCTACGAGTCAGTGGATTACCAGGCTTGAGATTTGACATCCTAATATCAACTTGATTCAGGTAGTCAACGCACTTCTCACTCAGCTCGACAAACTAAAACACAGGAAAAATGTACTGGTGATGTCAACCAGTAATCTTGCCAAAGCTATAGGTTTGCAGATCCCTTCCTATCGCAGATCAGCACTACCTCTCACAAGTCAATAGACACGGCTTTCGTTGACAGGGCAGACATTATCCAATACATCGATAACCCTCCCCGCGAAGCTGTTTACGAGATTTTGCGTAGTTCACTCTGCGAATTCATTCTCAGGGGCATCGTACAGGAAGTGGTCAGTCAAAACCGTGCATCCACGCACCGAGCGAATCACTGATTGGTTTGTAGCCTGTCCCTCCGTTAGAAGACGTGTTGTACATGGAAAAACATGGGTGGTACTTGGAGACCCGTTCACCTGGGGAGATCATCGACCCACCTCATACTCTCAAGGATAAGATTGGGAGGGCGCTCCTTGGGCTCGCCGCCAAGTGTAGGGTATGGCAGTGTTCTTTTCACCATGTTGATAACCAACTCTGCACGACCACAGGAACAAGGCCTCTCAGGTCGTGCTCTGCGGCGCCTTCCGGTCCTCGCTTTAGCACGCTACATCGGTGCCGGTGTCAATGCATCAAGCATACCTGCGTCCCCTGCTGCGAACGGCTATTCATCCAAGGGAGCTCTCCAATCGGACATTAACGTGTGGCTGGATGCCATGGAGAAAGTTGTCAATGATCGGGTTACTGAACACAAGAAGTTGGTGTAGTTAGTTCCTACGAGATGGGTGTCGGACATGCGTGTCATAGAGAATACCGATGAGCTCACGCCTACTGCTGTTGACCAAGCAGCAGCTGAAAGCTTTCCAGACTGGCCCTGTTGCGGTAAATGATATGCGCGTATAAGTGCATATCCAACTCCCTGACTACCCCCCTGGAGGACGGCGATTTAATTTCCATGAAATGACAGATCAACTGATGAATGCATGAGACAGGACCATCGTATAAAATAAATGAAGTCAACCCACAGAAATCTATTGGCGGAACCAATGGCCGTGCCAACATAGAACTCCCAATAGCTGACGTGGCTAGTCCCCTCGCAGCCGTCAATTGCCCTGGCTGTACTTTTCCTGGGACTTTTGCCCTAGACAGACTTTCATCATCGGCTGTCCTGTCTGCCTGAAAGTTCACCATTTCCGCCCAGTCTCGACGTGAGACGACGGATCGACCGCTTTCTGTGCGCAGATACACGTTTTTCTGATTCCACACTCGACGTCCGAGTCTTTCCTTGACGCGCTGAGTCTTACGAGCGAGAGCTGGGAGGAACTCTTGAGTGTAGAAGCCAGCAATGTCTTCAATGTCTTTTTGAAGGATATTCAGATGAACAGATACATCAAAATATTTGACGGGGAGCAACGACTCCGGGGATATTAGAGAAATGGAATCGGCAGCATCGATGTGGGTTGAAGAATAAGGTACGTTGGCGAGCATCTCCCTGGGCAGTATTGACGAGTTTGGGTGAGACGGATCATGGTCTGATGCCAGAGGTTGTCGTTTCTGCCGTTGCAACTCCCGCAACTCACTGTAGTACGCTATGTCATTCTTCTTCCGCCTATATGTCTGACGCGCGATGTACCCCACAAATCGCATCAACTGCATATCCTTATTTCTTTTCGCTGTTCCGAAGACGGACAAGAGCATGTGCCTGTTGATAGCAAACTGAGGGGATGGCGTTTTGTAAGGGGTGTGATAGATCTGCGTCCGGACAGCTCTATCCACAACCCGATCGAGTTGGAATGCCTGGAAGAGGTAGTGTCGTGCCAACGTGGCATGATTGGCGCGCGACAAGTGTTTGAGCAGGAGATGGTACGTGGTCGAATTTGGCCTTGCGTGTGGAGTCTGGTGAGGTTGAGTGGATGCAGGGTTAACGACACCGAAATCGTCTTCATCGTCAAACTCTAGAGAATAATGTTGACTGGCTTGTGGAGGTAGGGGTTGTGTAAGCACCTCGAAGGCCTGAACGAGTTTGGAAACGTTTCCAGAGCGCCCGATCATGTCAACGGTCGTGTTGAGCGCGGCAGTAGAGAAGGGCTGAAAGTTTGGTAATTGGGGAATGCCGGCCTTGACGGTTGCGCTGTGGTCCCATTGTACTGGTAGATGGTCTGGGAAGTCCAAGTCAATCCCATACACCAATTTCAGGAGCTGCAAAAAGATAGCCTGATCGGCAGTTTCCTTTGAGATACGCATGACGAGGTCCAGCAGGGCAGAGGTGAAGGGTATGTCGAGGGAAGTGATGTCGTTCAACAGTGTCTTGCAAAAGATTGCACAGTCGGACTGAATCCTTGCCCTCCGAGATTTATACATGGGAAGGGTGAGTCGATGGGCAATAGACTGAAGGCTAAGACAAAACGTCCGAGTGTCGGGTTGGAGTTTGACGACGTGTCTGATCTCATCATACACGTCCATAGAGCCATACAGATGACCAACGGCAGCGAACTGTTTCAGGACGTAGTTGTAGTCGTCTAAAGAGGGCTTTTGTGTCATAGAGCGAATGTTGCTCATGACCGCTTTCAACCTGGCTTCATATAAGTGCGGAGCACGAGGAGGTGCAGGACCTTGCATACACTTGGCAGCGAAAGGACGAAGGACGGAAGGGTGAGGAACGCATTTCCGAAGAACCTTTTGGTGAAGTTCAAGAGGAAGATCGGTGTAGCCCAGCGCACTTGCAAAGTCAACGTATCTCGCCCAAACGGTCGAGGAGCCGACGTCATCCTGGGACAATGCGGTCCTGAGGGAGGAAAGCCTGCGATCACGAAGAGCGTCGTGACCAATACTCGAGTCGGCGGCACATCCGGACGCTATGATGCTCGACGCTGGTGCTAGTGCTGTTGCGGTGAGATGGAGCAAGCATCGGTGCAGCAAAGGGCGACGAGGATTGGGCGTGCTTCTGAGGTTTTTCAAGGATCTCTGCATGATATATGCATGGAGACGGGGCCTCCGTACTCCAAAGACTGCCAGTGAAAGCGTTGTGTTGGTCTACACGAGGAGTTTGGACTGGCTACGAAAATTCGCACGTGGCCGAGATCATGTTATGTACTAGTACATAGCCGTATTTCGGGAAAGCTGATATCGACCTGTAAAAATATAATGATTCTACGCTGGTACTACGGTACATGAATATTGCCAAGGCTCCCGAGTACTGATCACAACTTCCGGTAAACGATCAGCCTTTCCCGACCCACATGCCGTGGGATTGGATTTTCCGGGACCTTGTCGAGGACTTTCTCCCAACCATCTCCGAGCACGTCAACGTAGTGTTCAGGTTTGACGAAGAACGGTGGGCCGACCTCGTCCACGGGTAGATTGAGCGGATAGACGAGTGTGATGAGATAACCACCAGGCTTCAGCAACGCGGAAATCTGCTTGCCCCAGTCACTCCTGAGAACGGGCGAAATCGCGACGAAGAATCTAGCGAACTGCGATCACATAGTTTCGGATGGATGGATAATTTTACTTACGTGTAGTCGTAGATCAGGGTGAATCGCTGATCATCGCCAGAGACTGAAAAGTGGAAGAAGTCTGCTACCTCGAACGACACCTTGGCGCCGGGAACTCCTGGAGAACGTGTATCAAAGTAACTGACGGGAATCAGTGTGAGATTGATAGTCCCACGCGGACTTCTTATCCTTACTCCCGCGCAGCCTGAACAGCTGTTGACGATATATCGATGGCTAAAACGTCGAGCCCCAGATGAGAGGCAATACAATGTGCATCATAACCCTGTCGGACGTGGATACGTGATCGATGAGCTTCAGCAGAACCTACCCTGCCACATCCCGGGATGAGGGCACGACCGGCCTTGGGAAGATCAAGTTCGCTCGAAAAGATCAGATCGCAGAGCGCAGGCTGAATATCCCCCGAATCCCAAGGTGTGAGTCCAATTTTCCTATGATAAGATGAGCTCGTTTCATGCGTCCGGGATGCGACACGCACCACGCGTCATCCCAGCCACTGACCGGGCTCTCTTTCATGAGGCGAACGAGTTCCTCATTAGCGACGGCAGTAGGTGTAGCCATGGGATCAAGGGAGACGACCATCCCGAAATGGCAAGGCAAGTTGGTCCGTGCGCGGGGGATAGAGCTATATAAGCGGGGGGCAGACGACAGAACACCTCATACTTACCTTGATGGCGCCTGCCCCTTCAACTAAACGGGCGCGCGGGCCGTGGGGACCTTCCATAGCACGGCGACCCTGTCCATTCAGAGGGTAATCACGGCTTGTATGAGCTTCGGCTCATGCACTGTCTCAATATTTTCCTGTCCTGCCATGGCCACTCTGGCTGGGCAGGCCATCTTTTTTTATTGCTCTTTTTCCCTCCTAACCCTAACCCTAGTCTATGTATATCGTACCATGTAACGCTCGTGCATTCATGATGAGATGTGCCGTCGTAATCTTTCGTCGCACTAGAAAGCTGCGACTCGCCTGATGCCGATCGTATGCACGGATAAAACACGAGTGACAGGTTATACGCTGCCCGTGTTAGGCGACCACACCATCTACTCGACGACCATATTTTGGACGAACAATTTTTATTTTCCTATCGAGTTGCTTCCAAGATCTCCATGGAAGCTACGCTGTTACCGCGAATCACCTGAGACGATGGGAGAATTAGGTCAAGCATCGAACGACCGGAGACCAAGCCCACCACGGTGCCAATTGGATGCTTTTGTGCGGGAGTAGTCTCTTCGAGGGCATCGTCGATCACGAGGTTGAGGAACAGATCGTAGCCGCGCAAAGTACCACTGACTTTACGACCGCCCTGCAGATGAACGAACAATTTCTTGTCCATAAACTAGAAGAGCCGTCAGGTGATATAAAACCTTGACCAGGAGACGGACCTTTTTGAGTTCTGGCTGAGATGCCTTGGACATTCTGGTGGTAGCGTCGGTGAAGTCGCTGAGCGCGAGATAGGCTCGACTTGCCGAACTTGCTTTGCTATGTTTGGCTCGCCAAGTTCGACAGCAAGCCTCGACGGCCAACCCGAGTCAGGTTGAGTCGTTCGACCCAATCCATCTTGTCGACCATCACGACCGGACGACCAGAGTCGTACAGGCCAGGCATTCCCTTTGTGCCCAATATCTCAGAGTCAGTCTCAGTGATCCGCTGTTCATCTCTGCCTTGCTCGTACCCAGTGCTGAGCCATGCATACCTACAGTCCCCCCATTTTCGACCACAGTCGACGCACAGGTAGTGCGGTAAATTGGATAGATGGCCACGTCAGCTTCCCGGACCTTGCCAAGTAGTCCAAACCCCTCTGCCCAAGGCTCTCGTATCAGAGACTGGAATAACATAAGGACAGGCGAACCAGGGTCAGCTTTTCGTGGAATGAGTAGGGGAAGGGGTAGTCGAGGTGGTGGTGTCAGGAGCGGTCGAGGTGGAGGCCATCCACCAAGCAACTCGTGTCAAAAAGACGCCAGTCACTCGGATACAGCCAACAGCACACCATCTCCGTCACCAAAAGTGCTCTCCGTCTCGCGCAAGCCTCCCGTGCTAGACTCTATCCCCTCAATGCCTAACGATGTGTCTGAGAGAGCTGTTAATGGTTCTGCTCAGCGCGGTGCTCCGCCCAAGCCTAGTTCCCGCAAACAATCTCGAGCTGTCCCTGCCGTTGTGGTCGCACCTGCCTTTCCAGAAGCTTCCCGGACAGCTCCACCTACGCCCTCCCGATCTGTTAACCGTCGACGCCGTCAGTCTGGAAAAGGCCCTACTACGACAACGAAGGTGCCACCTCTGTCAACTGCTATCAAAACACAAAAGTCACACAGTGGCTCCACACCTACCTCTCAGGCGGCTGTACGCAAGGATGTTCCGCCTCACATCGTGGCTGCTCACGAAGCAGAGATTCGCCATGATATCGATGCGTTAGTAGAACGTGTCAGAGCTGTCGCGATGGCAGAAAATCGCCCAACAACTCCTGGTAGCCACATCGACTGGGCCGGTGATGAAGATGATTCCCTACCAGATTTAGACGACTGGGGTGTTACGACGACACATACCAATGCAACCCGCGATGAAAGCCAGAGCGAGGAGATCTCCCCGATACTGGCAGACACTCTGAAGCCCCTGCCGGAGCCAAATTCAGAAATTCACCAAGAAGAGCGAGAAATGGAAGCTTACGATGCTCAACCTGGGCGAATAAAAGAGTCGCCCATCCAACCCTCGTTTCCGCCTGGTCCTACAAAGGAACCAGCCATCGTGTTGTCTACCGCCAAAGGGGCTCCAGAACAATGCATTGTATTGCCTCCACCTACAGAAGAGTCGTCATCACCACCCATTTCCGAAACTCCATTACATCCCTCTCTTCCGCCTAAACCTGTCGCAGCCATCGAGAGCTTGCGTGCCCGAGGTAGATCAGTCAGCAAACCTTCCAACCTACCCCCAAAACCCTCCGTATCGGTTGCGGATGAAGAGGCATTCGCAACGAACACTGAAGGATTGTCTGAGTCGATTCATGCGCCGTCCGCGGATGAACATCTCACATTGGAGCATGTATCTAGTGCATCTTCCAGCGAACGAGGACTTGATGCTTCGATCCATGCACCCGTACCTGGTTTGCCAGACTCTCTTTCAGCCCCTAGCCTTTTGTCGGGTCACTCTTCATCCGCCGTCCCCCGCAGTCATTCACGTTCGCAGACGGAGGGCCGATCCGGAGTTCGTCAGCCGCATACTGCTCCTCCGGGGGCGGCATCTCATCGACATGCTCGATCAGGTGCCTCCTCGCCCCTTGGAAAACACGTTTACACTCATTCACGCAATCATTCTACGCCTGCCGGAGGTGCAGGTCCACGACCACCTCAGCCTTCCCGTCCTGTTATAACTGGTGAAGCGATTTCTAGGCTAGCCCGCACGATTGGAGGAATGGGGTCCGCACCCCGCACACAAACAATCCCTGTCACCAAGGACTCTACCATCTCGTCTTGAAGTTTGACTTGCGACTCACACTCTGATCTATACGCACTGCTATAAATTGGTTGGATACTTGCTCTATATTCATGCTCTTCGGTTGGATAAGTAAATCTTGATCTCGTCGCACCTAGTCTCAAGCATATACCCGCTTCCTTCTCCGTCACACTTCACATACCTGTATTTCGTTTCACTGAACTAGGTGCGCACTGTACTAAACTTTTATTCGTTGCTCGTAACACGTAGATGATCCGGACGGATGTGAAAGTTTTATCCTGAACTGAAATACGACAGTTCGAGTCCGATGGCTTTGATGGGTTTTGATCGACTTGACAAGTCTGAAACAACACCCAAACTAACTAGCATGTTTTTCAGGCGTCCTTCCCATAACAACGAAACTGTCTAGGAAAGAGTCAAACGACATAATACATAACAAGGAACGGGCACAACGAACATTGTTGGTTGATATCCTGGTTTTCACAACCCCCCGAACGTCTGACGCCGAATGATTCGATGACCCTTGTTGATAATAACTTGGATCGTTGTCCGGGGACTGAGAAGTATCGCTGTCCAAGATCGGTTGCGAAAGGGCACGCCGCATCCACCACTCTGCACCCATGGTCCACTCGCTATTATAGCTGTAGATATTGAAGTCAAACCTTGAACACAAAGAAAGGTCCCGGGAGACCTTGGCGGCATATGCGGTTGAAACATGGCCCATCATTGGATTGAACAAGGCCGTGATTGTGGTAGGTGGCTGGGACGGTGATCCACGAAGTTGGGGAGATGACGAGGACGACTGTGTTTGAGAGGAAGGAGTGGGTGAGTCTGAGAGCGTCGTAAACCGAATTCCAGTAGACACTACAGAGGAAGAATTAAATATATTCTGGTCAAAATAGAACTACCTCCGTACCTCCCGCGCTCTTTTCCTTTGCACTGATATAAAATTCTGCTCCAGCGGAAACGCGGCCCTTGAGTCCACCACCAGTTGCATCTTCCTCGTCCACACGTTTTGGTCGGGGACCAATCGAAGAGCTAGAAGCGTCGGAAGACTCTGCGGAGTTACCGAGCCTGCCAAAGTTATGTAGCACGCGCACTCCCCACATCCCGTCTTCAGCGCTCCAGGTATACTCGGTGCACCATTTTCCGATGTCGTGCTGCAGGCTGAACATGATATTACTCACATTCTCCCCGCGCGCCTTTCCCTCTCTGGTGAGGTTCGATCCCCGGTCGGAGATAGCAGCTACCAGTGCCTGTACAGTAGGGGATAGCCGGGTCGAATACAGCGCGTCTAGTCGACCGGAAGGAAGGTATAGGCGACCATACAGAAGATAATCTGTCGCGGAACTCTGTCGGTCAATGTTTCAAGATGACAGATGCAAAGAGTGACAGATAGATACATACCGCGCGAGTCAACACGCTGACCAGCCAGCCACTCCTCCTTTCCCTCTGGTCGCCTAGGTTGGCCATACAATCTAAATCGCTCGATCATATCCTTGAAATGGACGTCCCCAGAGTTCTTGATGTCTAGCTCGCACGAAGTAAAGATGTATCCCACCGAGCCATTGAGCGATGGCGTCGCATTCATGGAATACGACGTGCTGAAGAGCGGGTTTGGCGACTTGGATACAGAAAGATGCAAGCCGCGTGGAACGTTGAAATCCAGTATAGCTGCCTCGAAACTTCAGGATAGAAGGCGGGCCATGCAAAGGAACCCACCACTAGAAGACTGGGTCAAATTAGAGTAAAGATTATCCTCGTTCCAACCAGTCGCCTTGTAATAACTTCGCAAGACATAGGACGCGAATGGATACATGCTCGTGAAGAAGTTCCGCAGCGACTAGATTCACAAATGACGAGCGTATTTATTCCATTACATAATAAAACATGGATGGGCTGGCGAAGTGTTGACCTTTATCGACGCCTAAGCTAATCGCAACGTAGTCCGCCAGTTTGTCTCCTGCTCCCTGTTTCCTTCACAGTATCTGCATAATCTCTGTCACGGTTGGCCGAGTCTCTGCTTCCTCCCAGCACTTCTGCATGACTGCCCAGATATGATCATCGAGTCCTCTCGCGATGGTGACGCCGTCATATGGTCTGGAGGGCTTTTCTCCCGAAGCCACCTTGATGATGACTTGCGTGGTGTGTCTTACCGTTGCCCAAGGCATCGCGTGCGTCATTAACTGTTCAAACCTCGTAAGGAACTTGACTCGATGCCAAGAACCAGTATATATATACCTCTAGCATTGTCATCCCGAATGCATAAACGTCGGCGGCCATGGTGAGCCTGCCTTTGTCAAAACATAGCTCGGGTGCCAGCCACCTTTGAGAGTTCGAGACTCTAAAACAAAGCATCGGTATGTTGAAAAAAGTGGGTCTCGCAAACGCAAATTGTACTCACCCAGCTGACTGGGTGAAGGGCACGCCAGTTATATCTTCTACGACCTAATAGTGGTGTGTTAGAACGAGAGTCAAATTATAATAATGCCTACGGCATACTCTCGAGAAACCAAAGTCTGCAAGAAGTGGCTTCCCAGCCGCATCGATGATGATGTTAGCCTTCGAAGCACACATTAGATGTGAGTATACCTGAGAAGGTCAAAACTCACCCCTTTCAAATCCCCGTGAACGATGGGCGGGTCCATGGTGTGCAGGACATGGATGCCTGTACTGATACTTCGAATCTGTAGAATTACCCGGTAAACCAAGTCGATAGGAGTTTAACCACGGGCTGACCAATGCAAGGTGGTCAACGTCCGGGAAACGGGCGACATACTTGTCAGCCGTTCCATTCCGGTGCCATGGACTGACGACATAACTGTTACAGATGTCAGGCGAGACCTGCTCCCACGACAGAAAAGGCGCACGGGAACGGCCCATCATTCTGGCAAAACCCATAGAGGGGCAGAGTGTGACGTCCTTGATCGTTTTCCCATACCCTATTCCAAATGTCGACTTCGCGCCTAAATCGCTGGTAAAATGTTGGTGCAAATACGTGAACCAGGATTTATGCCGGAATACCTGTAAACTCTTGGGAGTAGAATGAACAGCGCGCAAGATCTTGATTGCGACCTTTTCTTCATGTAGGTATAGTCCCTCCCAGATGTCCATGGAACCCGTCCCACTGACGGGGTACTGGCCAAGTCTGCGTACTTCCCCTCTCTGTAAATGCATGTTGGCAAGAAGTTTCCCGGTAGATTTTTGTATTCGATACAAATTAGTCTCGAGACCCTGGGTATTATGACCGGGAGTGGTTGAAAGGTTCTGCGAACGGATCAAATTAGGACGGTGATAAGAACCGACAGACAGCGGTCGCTTACTTGTTGCATTAGTGCCATGATAGTCTTTATGTCAGTGCTTTGTTGATGCTGGGTCATCGCAATGATCGATTGGGAATTCTTGATATCAGATAGGTAGCGTAGAATTTCAGCCTGATCACGTGCGGTATTTTCCGTGAACTGAAACTGCCAAACTGCAGTGTCTAAAGCAGCAGTGAGCTTGGGCGAGAGATCAGCCGGAGAAGAATATGATATTTGGGACACACTTGGAGTTTCGTCAAACTATCGTTGATTTCCATGTGACAGTCTTGGATCGCAGTCGCCAGATCGGCTTGCTTTATGAAAAGCTCGAACGCACTTTTCGAGCACCACTTGTCCAGACGCGCGATGATATTGTGCAGTGTACTGAAATGTCGTGGTCAGAACTGACGGATGCCGGGGAGTGTGAAGAAGAGAGACTTGTGAACGCCGGCGATCAACCTCTGCTGTTCTGGCGGGGGAGCGCCGTCGCCGTTTTTTTGAACGACGACCAAGAAGCTGATGCAGCGATCCTGGAGCTGCTGCAAGGCGTTCCTAGTGGCTGATGAGAGATCACGACCGGAGGAAACAACAAAGAGCGGCCTACTTGTTGGCATGGGCCTGCCTGATCATGGATATGAGGGTATTGAGAAGGCCGATCGCTGGAGCGAGCCAGGGAACCGGGGTGAACTGGGCGGTGACCTGGGCGGAGTCGAGGATGAGTGAAGCGGCATATGGGATCGTGGAGAGGACAGACATGAGTGCAAGTGGTCAAGAGAGAGGACGATCCACAGCAACTTCAGGCTGTCCGGACGCATCGTCATGTGACGATGCGTCTCTCGCCCGAACCAGCGCCGTCCTTGCCCAGATTCAAGTCCCTCCTCGTGCATGGCCCCTACCGCCCCTCTGCACCCATCCATCTCGCCCTCTCCGTCCCACCACCACATCACACTATACTCTGCACCCCATCACGCCAATCCCTCTTGCAAGCTCTCCACGCAGACGGCGACGAGTGGCTTAACGCGCACTCCGCAACCGGCACGGTGGCAAGCATGAGCTCGAGGGTCACCGTTTTGTTGGCCGTTTGATTTCATCCCGTATGCTCCGTCCAAGTGACCCCTTCATTCGCAGCTATCCCCCTAGCCCGCAGCACCTCATTGCCGTCCTTGCCATGCTCCGCAGGAATGATATTTCTGTCCCGCTCGCTCCCAAATTGACGCTTGATCGTGCACCCGCTCTGCTTGTTTTGCATGAACCTTCTGCATACTTCTTGCCAGAGCAAGAAGGGTAAGTCGACGCACCCCCGTGATCCTTGGCCCATTGAAATACCCGTACAAGACACACGGTATCCTCTTATCTCTTGCTGATCACTCATGCACTTTCAACCATCGAGTATCTGTCTCCCCAGTCTTTGACGTATGTGATCTCTTTCCGTCCTAGAAGCTGTACCCACAGACGCAGTTCGTCACCCGCGAGTCTTGTGGTTTTCGACACTCGACTAGATCACCTCAAACTCCCCGTACTTCGGATACCGCCCAGCAATACCTTCAGCGAACGTGATGATCCTGAGGATGTCCCTACACCAGAGTCTGTGCTCTATTTCGCTGAAAAGTATTTTGAATTGTCGGGCACATTCCAATGTCAGTTGCGCAACTTGGGCTCGGATGCATTCCTGGCTCAGCCCCGCGTTTCAGTGCACGGACAAACCGAATTGGATTCGGACTCACCCACTTTTTTATTGCTTCGTGTAGGGGAGACTCGAAAGCAGTGCAGTTGATTACATAATGTCTGTATCCAAAAGGCTCGCTCAGCTGCCGTCCTCTTTCCAACATGCCACCTGAATCCGACGCCGGTGTACCAGAATTCCTTCCCTTTGTTCTCAAGCCTGGCTCTTCCTTACATCCTTCGTTTTTACTGGCAGTTGACTGTGCTTTTACTTTTCTCTTTTTGGTCTTTGTCTGGTCAGCATATCTCACAAACGGCAATGTCCACTTCTTTATCCTGATGGCGATCGAAATTGCTCTGTGGGCAAGCGTGAAATGGTACATTTCCGATTTCTTCCGGTGAAACTGCTGCTTAGGGTGTGCCGCAGGTTTGTGCAGGAGCTGAAAATGTCGTTCGCTCTCTCAGATGAGGCCGCTCAGAGAAAAAACCAATGACAACCGGATCCAAAATGTGCGACAAGGCCTCATTCAACAGATAGGACATTTACCGGCGTGCTTTGTCACTGCCTTCGTACCAACGCTTTGTTCGTCTGACGCTTTCTTGTGCCAGCAAGAATACTATGAACACGTCAGTGCTGTGTGATAGGCTCCGGAAAGCTTGACTTCACGTTCACGTTCCGTCCCGTCCAGGCCTTCTCTAAATGATTGTGTCACATCGCCCCCAATTCCTCCTGCAGGACCCAGGGCTGCAAAGTGCTGTGCTTGGTCGATCGCTTCTGTGAGACGCCCGCGGAACGTCTGTTCGGGGTTCACCGTCAAATCAACATATCTCCAGGCCCAACATGGTACACACCTGCGTCAGAACTGTCCCCAATTCGATACCTTGTTCTTCTGATAGTCTAGAAATTGAAATTAACCTGACTATCCAACATCCACTATAGTTCACTCACATCTCCACGATCATCTTCCCGAATCCGTACCATAGTCCACCCGCTCCAACGAGCGAAGAGAGCTTAACACTCCGAGGCTCTGCCCTGAGCGCATTCCTAACCCTAGTACCAAAGGCTGCTGGTGTGGCCACATCAGCCCAGTCGCTATCGGGGTCATGGAGTGAATGAATGAGGTGACGGTATGGTTGGACTCCCACGAATAGAGAAAGATATACGCCAACCACATCGGGAGTGAGGCCTTTGTCAAAGCCTTGATCTGTTAGAACGTCTCCTGAGCGTAATGATGCCCGGATGGATAATGAAAGCATACATCTTTATCAGAACCACCACCAAGATGGCCCATGTGGGGTACGTCAATCTTGAAGGTACATTGTATTTTCTACAAGATGATATATAGCAACGGTCAACCTGGCCGACAAATCGATTACCTGGTTTTCTGCAAGTATCGCGTCGATCGAGAAATAATCGTAATCCATGACCAAGTCAGTGTGATAGCGGTAGGCTCGAGGTGGCACGCATCTAACCGTGGACGCGTCGGTGGCGTGAAACTCTGTGCTTCACCGAGTCTACCATCAACGACATGAACACGATCAGACAATTCGTGGTACGGCCAGCACGACCAGCATCACGCATCGCATTTCGGTATCAGCGTTCGTTTTCATTTACACCTCGAATACATGCAAGAATAAAAAAGTCGCCCGAGCTCGGCTCGAGCCTAGGCAGCTTTGAAGAGGCAGCAAATCTTCCTGCCATTCAAAAAATGTTGAGCAGTCCAGAAGCCGTCAAAGCGTTGGACGAGATTCAACAGCTCATGCAAGAGAAAGGTACACATACGTGGTATTGTCCCCCTGTTGTATTGACTGCATACCATTACACAGGAGTTGACCCAACCACGGGTCCGACGACGATGCAGTTATTCCAGCTCTTGTCCAATGCAGAATTTCGCAAGGCAGGTAATAAGCTCAAGGAGGAACTCGAGAAAGCTGGTGTTGATCTGGCAGACCAAGTAAGTCGAACGGACATAGTAGGCGAGGTTGTAGGTCTTTATCCTCCATTTTCAGGAACTCCTGAGTGCGTGGAAGAACTTGCAGAAGAAGACGGGTGGAAATTGACCGAGACCGATGAGGCTACTGCCTTGTGTTGAATTATTTCGTCACTAAGGTTAATGACTTGGCCAGGTCGTCATGACCGTGCCCAGCTCTTCCGTTAAGACATCTGAGTAACGAGGCTTTCTGATCGGGATATCTGGACGAGCCGCTGACTAGGCGTGTGTCCCGGGGGTAGATGTGCTGTGGTCCCGGACAGCGCTCGCTCGCAGTGGGTGGCGCCGCTCGGGCGTCTTCCGACCGTGCACGAAGTCCCCCTTATCGATATATAAGTCCCTGCCCCAGCGAGGACGGCGACTGATTTTGCAGCCGACAACTTGCTTGGCATGTACCTTGTTTCTGCCAACTTTCCGCTCGTCGAAATGTGCTCAGAACGTTGTCGGGACGCCCGGCCCGGCAACGCCCCTTTTGGGTAATCGTGCCTCAGACGGAGTCTAGGGTAAAAACGACTTGGTCCGCATCATGGACAGCGAGCGATCATCGTCTTCGCCAACTGAGGCGCCCGAGCGCCCCCTTCCTGCCATCCATTTCTATTCAGTCGAGTATCCAGGTTACGTGCAGCATTACTCTGTTCCCTTGGCAGTTCGTAACCTAGGCGGTACATCCAAGCTCGAAAGTGCTTTTAGGCGCACCGCCGCGAGGAGTGAAGCTTTGTTGGAGCTAAACCTCCGCTACGGTGACCCTTATGCACATCCAATACCGGGAGACGTCGTCGGAACGAGCAATATATTGATCAAGGTCGTGAAAAGAAAGCGCCGGCGGGTGGACGACGATGGTGACGTTGGAGATTACATCGCAGAACCAATAGGCATCATTTTGAAGACCGCTCGGTTTCGCAGTAAGTCTGACTATTGTAATTGTTATGACGAATATGCACAGCGAGGGTAGCTATGGCAGATTATCAATTTCAGCCCAAGATGTCGGATCCTATCACGCAGTTGCGACTAGCGATGGACAGAATGGACGGTAAGCTGAGATAGGATGATCACAGAAATTACGTTGATATCAGACTGTTGGCTGGCAGTCGATACCATCCGGCAGTATGCCATCCCCGAGGAAAAAGAGGACTATATCGTCTCTTCGGCAGCGGGGTTCGATTCCAACATCGATCCCGGCCTTGTGAAACATGGATTATCAGTTACACGGGGTAATTTAAGGCTCTTTCCACCGCCGATATTCAGTCGTCAAGGCATTCCTCAGAACTACAAGTAAGCCGCTTGACCCTTGTTTATACTGTGGGCTTGACGACAAATAGCTTCAAGCCGAACCCTGCCTCAATGGCCACTACAGCCGTCGACGAAGAAACTGGCGATGAACGTAAGCGGCTCATCAACAAAGGTCGCTGGAAGGGATACGGTCCCGCAACGGTCACTTATGGCGATCTGAATGTTGGTAACCGTCACGGGTTATTTTGTTTCCTTCTTATGCTCCATAGATCCCGGAAGGTCCAATCCCTGCCGTACAACAAGCCCGAAATCAAGTAAAACAGGAACTCCTGGAACGCGTCACGCAGGTCGTAAATCCACCGTATTCTTCTGATACCGTGACTAACACGTCTCATAGTTGGTACGGGACCGTCCAATCTGGACCCGTGCTGCTCTGTACAATCAGTTCACTCCCGTGGAGGTTAGAGAGATACACAAGTGAGATGTCTTTCTCTACTTCATTTGCCGCCTCGTCTCATGTTTTGTAGCTCCAAAGTTTTACTTCCTCTTGTTTGTTATACATTCCAGGATGGACCCTGGCGGGATACTCTTATTCGTCTCAAATATGACCCAAGAAAGAATCCAGAGGCTCGATTGTAAGCATTCATCGGGGAGTAGCATCCTTGCATTGCCGCACAAATCCGACAGCTATCAGCGCATATATTTTCGTAATGCAAATCATCCAATGTCAAGGGTCTCCATCGTCTCCCGGAGACAGGAAGGGAGATCAGCGACCACGTACAACACTAGATCTGCTGAACAAGAGGAAGCTGTGGATGCTGAGCGGCGGTGACTAACCAACTTCTTCTACCTCCGCGGCATATAACTTGGTTCTTTTTTCAGCGAGTCACACATATTCGATGGTGTTACACTCACCAAAGAAACGGCAGCCTTCCAGCTCTGTGACATACATGATCCTATGCTGAAAGGTATGATTGAAAGCGAGGAAGACTTGCGTGAAACATGCGACGTAGGCATTCCAACATTTCTATCACCCTCCAGCCTCACCCACTTCAGGAACGAGATGGGTGGTTTAGTGCGCATGCATTCGAGAGGATCAAAATCGTCCTCCGTCACAAGTTCTTTTCACTACTACAAGGTTACGTTGCCACTCAGGAAGAGTGTGAGGCTCTACTCGAGGAAGGCGCGGGAGGGAAGAAAACGCAAACCACGCGGGTTAAGAAGCTCAAATATGGCAAACACAACATGGCCAAGGGAGCGCTTCGACCGGAGGACGCAGCGGTATGTTTCACGAGGTTGTTCTCACCACCAACACTCATTTCATTCTTCTCCCAATCGTTAGGCTGCGAGATTGCAAGCCACTCTTGAGCGCCATGCAAGGAACTTACAGGCGAGTCGGAGGGAGAAACTAGGGGATCATTCGCTTACACCAGATTCCCGACCATACTGAGGGGACATTTGAATGCAATGTTTCATGATCTGAGCCATACCGCATAGTTGCGGTAAGTGGTACATGTGTCGAATGGTCTACACGCCCGCGACGTTTGGCCATAGCGGCGCCGGGATAAGAATGAAGGGAATCACTGAGCCGAGTCATTTTTCTCTGCGCGTGCTTTCCGCTGATAAGGTATAAGATAAATGCCATAATCAGGAATGATTGAGCGTACAGATCCAACGAGCGCATAGAGAGAATTCTTGCGAAACTATATGATAGGATGAGATCATTATTTCAGTACCGAGCGAACAAAGTTGGCATACCTTGGGATCGACCTACATAAAGTATGCTTTAACACGGAAAAACAGAGACGACAAATACGAGAACACACCCCCTTCAATGAGCGCGTCCGTTTGGTCTGCGGTCTCTTGATCCCATTGCGGTGGGACTTGCGGATCTGATTGTGATTAGTATGGCTGGGTTTTGGTTAACCTAAGGTCCGAGTGATCGAGGAGGTGCGCACTTCTTGGACTTGGCCATAACGTCGACTTGACTTGACGTCTACAGAGACATCTTGGATGAATTGGTGTGGCTGATAAACTATACAGCTTAGGCACGGCATCTTCCGGCACAAGATAGGAGATTCGAAATTTCCCGATAACGACTTGGCCGTATTTGATTGGCACTAATGCTAGACCATGAGCTACCAATAGACCAGCCGAACTAGCACCCTGGGATTGCAGTGAGATATCTCCCGAGCAGGATAGAGGCGAGTTTGGCGATAGAGATCTACCACGTGTCCAGGACGGCAATTTGATCCTCGTCGTTCATCAAGTATAGCCACATCGGCCGAGTCGCCAAGATCGGCCGAGAATCCTCATCGGTTAAATAATGCGCTGCGATTGAACCGAACAGAATTCAGGCTCTCTCGAATCGATCGCTTCCTGTCTACTGATCATTTCTTGGAATCTATCACAATATTATGCCAGCCCCCGTCACCGGACCCCGCACTCTGTACGATAAAATATGGGATGACCATATCGTGTAAGTGACTAGCCACGCCCATCGGCATTGGACTCACTGGCCTTCAGCGATGTCATGGAGGATGGACTAGCCCTCATCTACATCGATCGGTATGTGTATCGGTATCGCAAGTAAACCCGATGACGAACCCGTCTCGCAGTCACCTTGTTCACGAGGTCACGAGCCCCCAGGCATTCGAGGGATTGTATGTTCCACGCTTGCTCGTGTCAACCCGTTTGCCCATCGCGCTTGCAGGCGGACAGCCAGGCGGAATGTTCGCCGTCCAGATTGCACCTTAGCAACTGTTGATCATAACATCCCGTGAGTGACTTCGCATCATCGTGCAGAAATCAGATCAGAATCCTCATTCGATACAAGTACGGTCTCCCGCAAAAACTACAAGTCCGTCGATACGTTTGTAGCGGAACCCGATTCTCGTGCACAGTGTATGGCCGTTGAAGAAAATGTGAAAGAATTTGGACTTACTTACTTCGGTCTGACGGACCGGCGTCAGGGTATGCAGTTTTGTTCTGTTGCCAACTTTATCGCTGACCGGATTACAGGGATTGTGCATGTCATCGGACCCGAACAAGGTTTCACGGTGAGATACCATCCTGTCCTTTTGACACGCAGTATGCTATATTAACCTCTTGTAGCTTCCAGGCATTACATGTGTCTGTGGCGATTCGCACACCTCCAGTATGTGCGTGATACCAGATCATGGTGCAGTCATTCATCATTCTTTTACACAGCTCATGGGGCGTTCGGCTCCTTGGCATTTGGCATTGGGACATCTGAGGTCGAGCATGTCCTTGCCACTCAAACATTGCTGCAACGAAAGGGGAAGAACATGCGCATCGTCGTAGATGGTCAGCTTGCCGAGGGCGTGAACTCGAAGGACGTCATCCTTTATATCATCGGGCTCATCGGAACAGCCGGAGGCACAGGCCATGTCATCGAGTATGCTGGCTCCGTCTTCCGGCAGTTCAGCATGGAAGCTCGCATGAGCGTCTGCAACATGAGTATCGAGGCTGGTGCTCGAGCTGGTATGGTTGCACCAGATGACGTTACCTTTGAATACCTCCGCAATCGTCCCCTGGCTCCCAAGGGCGAAGCATGGGAACGTGCTGTAGCCTATTGGCGTACCCTCAAGAGCGATGACGACGCGCTGTTTGATGTCGAAGTAAAGATCAACGCAGCCGATATACCGCCCACTGTAACGTGGGGCACATCTCCCCAAGATGTTATTCCTATCACTGGTTCCGTTCCGGATCCTGCAGTATTAACAGATCCCACTAAACAGGCTGCTACAGTGCGGGCCTTGACCTACATGGGTTTGCAGCCGAATACCCGCATGGAAAACGTTGCATTGGACAAAGTCTTCATTGGTTCCTGTACTAATAGTCGCATCGAAGACCTTCGTTCTGCCGCTCGGGTCGTCCTAGCTGCCGGCCCCCTAGCCAAGGTGTCACCAAACGTCCAAGCGATGGTAGTTCCTGGTTCAGGGCTGGTCAAGCAGCATGCAGAGGCGGAGGGATTAGATACCATCTTCAAGCGAGCTGGTTTCGACTGGCGGGAAGCTGGATGCTCTATGTGCTTAGGCATGAACCCAGATCAACTGGCCCCCGGAGAGCGCTGTGCCAGCACGAGTAATCGAAACTTTGAGGGTCGGCAAGGCACAGGAGGGCGGACTCACCTCGTCAGTCCTGCCATGGCAGCAGCAGCAGCCATTTCGGGCAAGCTTACTGACGTTCGGAAATTACTGGGCTCAAGGGCCGAGAACAACACTACTGAAACGTTGGCACTGAAGCGATCAAGTCCACACGAGTTCTTGACGGACCCTGTCCTCCCTCCTCCAGAGCCGCGGATTCTTACTCGCGCATCTGGTGCATCTTTCGTAGATCTCCCCCTGTCATCGGACTCTGGGACACCGAAATTTGTCGTTGTTAAAGGAATCGCAGCACCTTTGTACATGGGCAACGTCGACACAGATATGATCATCCCCAAACAGTTCCTCAAAACATTGAAACGTACCGGTCTATCTAATGCGTTGTTCTACCCTATTCGCTTCGATCCCAACACAGGGGAGAAGACAGACTTTGTCCTGAACCGTGCTCCATATGACCAAGCGAAAATCCTCGTCGTCACTGAGCCGAACTTTGGCTGTGGCAGCTCTCGGGAGCACGCTGCATGGAGCTTGTGTGTTTTTCTGTCCAAGCCTAATCAATTTGGCTCCCGGAACTGACCATCATTAATCGCAGGAATGACTTTGGAATTCGCTGCATTATCGCCCCAAGTTTTGGGGAGATTTTTCGGAACAACGCCATGCAAAACGGCATGCTCCCCTTGCCGCTTTCTCAGGCGGAATGCATGGACCTCGCCGTAGACGCACAGGCGGGTGTGGAGCTCGAGGTTGACCTTGAGAAACAGGAAGTGAGGCGACAGAATGGCAAGCCAGCGATCTGCTTTACGGTGGATTCCTTCCGGCGTCACTGTCTGTTGAATGGCCTGGACGACATCGCACTGACACTGCAGAAGGAAGGCATTATCGCCACGTTTGAGCAGCGGAGGAGTGCAGTTTGGCCGTGGCTGGACGGGTTTGGATACAAGGGGAACAAGATCCCGGCTGTCCCTGTGAAGACGAACAAAAAGACGGAATGGTAGAGTACGTATCGTAAGTATCGTGTAGTCGGAAATGTTGCGAATCTTTGTCCGAGCGCTACTACTGCATGCGAGACTGAGCTCAGATCGCACAGTCAACTTGCGGTAATTTACATGGAGAAGCACTTGTCCGCTATCTAGTCTTCCATCCTTCACCTTCACTACTAGTTCCCCGGGTATCACTCAAGACCGGTGATTTTAGTCGCACATGCCCCCAGCGACTACAACTACCACAATGGCCCCTGCGAGGTCTCAGGATCCCCACCCACAGAGGCCTCAACCCAAGGTAGTGAACACGGATGGCTCACTGGCAAAGCAGGAACACCCACAGTCCGTTGCTCGCAGGGCTCCGCTCCCGTCGAAGCAGGCACCAGTGTCAGAGCAGCTGTACTCCAAGAAAGCTCCCCACCGCTCTAGCAAGCCAATTATCAACTGGTTTCAGCGCAAACTCGGCGGGTCAGTTAGGGCAAGGAGGATTCCGGATGGAAACAACTTGAACGTCGCCCAAAAGGTCGTCCCAAACCCCAGGAGCCATCTTGGCGTCACACCCGCGCCTGCTTTACGGCCTAATGGCCGAACCGTTTCCTCCCCTTGGCCGCAGGCTACCCCTCCTACATCACAGCGGCAGAATGCCCTCCATCATCACCGGAAGGGTGTTCCATCTACTGCGTCGCAACGACGTACTATCTCTCTCAACGACGTGGAGACTGACCACAATCAATCTCTACATTCCGGTGATGACGAGAACGTGGGCGCCTCCACTCGCAGTTCATCCCTAGCTCGTGATTCGATGTGGTCTCCTGCGAGTGCCCTCGAGGCTGATGAGGACGCGTCATTGCGCCCTCTTCCACCCAGCTCCCCCCCGTCGCCTTCGCTTTCCCATTCCTCTTCATCATATATATCTCATTCACGAACCTTCCGTAGTACTGCAGCTAGCACCAAACCTACCACTGTTCTTAGCATTGATCTGCCGCCTGCAGGTGTTGGGCACATTGCCCAGGTCCCTGTGACCCCTGCATCGCAGATCTCGCCACGCTATGCACTGCATGCTCGCTCATCTTCCACGGGCACTAATGGTGGCCTGATTAGTAGCGGCGCATCTATCACATTTTCTGCCCTCCCACCATCTCCCCAATCTATATCGCATGCTCCCTCCTCCTTGACACATGCAAACGTCGCTTCAGCAAACCCTGGGCCGTTGGGACATAACTCCCATGGACTTCAGGCGCCGCTTCATACGGCGCACCATCCGCGAAATAATCCACGCCCTTCATCACCACCCCTTGACAACGCCTCGGTGCTTACACTCGCTTCCTCGGCATATGCGATACCTGGAGCACGCATGACCATTGGTTCGCTGGGGTCCACGACCCTGTCTGGCTTACTCGGAGGCGGCGATTCCATCTCTCACCTCGGAGGGAGTGTCCATGGGGATCCGGAGGGAGAGAATACGAGCCAATTCCTTCTTGCTGATGACGACCGCTTGGATGTCGATGGTGAGCGAGACGTGGACGCCAGTCTTCGCGCCCTCAGACCCAGAAGCTCGAGGAGAGGAAGTTGGGACAGTGAAGTCAGTAGATGGAGTGCAAAGGTTCTCGGGAGTGGCCCAGGCATAACCAGGAACATTTGGACGAACAACAGTATGAAAACTGGCGGCCCGGTGAGCTTAGAGGACGGGGACGATGAGAAGGTCAATGAGAGCGTAGCTGAAGGTGGGATATGTGTGAGGCCGCCGTCGGAGCCTGAGGATCGAGGTGCACCTCTTTCTGGCCAGGTTAGTGGAGGTGACGATGACCGGAACCAACCAGAGTTGGAACCCCTTGGGACTCAAGATCGTTATGAAGAAGATGTACCCTCAACGTTGGGACGGTCGACAGGTGCGACAGCTCTGAAAACCCAGCTCGTGGTCAAAGAAAATTGATTTCCCTGTATGCACTTTTGATAATATTTCGACGCCCGTGTGTTATCGTTGAATTCTCGTCCGTGGCATTCTTTCTTGTTGCCTCCTGAACAGAGTCGGTTTATTCGATCATATGATTGCTCTATGCACCACGGTACCGTACACTAGCCACTCCTTGGAGTCTACTCGGCATATAGCGTAGTATCATCTTGTATTTACTATATTCATACTCCTTCGCCTGGTCGTGCGTGGCATTTTCCTACTGATTGCCCTTTCCTATATTGGTTTGTCACTGAACGCGCATATTGATCCAATCTTGTAGCAGTCATCGCATCAAATGGTGCTCTCCGAGTTCATAGAGAGGATTTGCTCGGTGCTGTCATGGAACTGTTCACTGCACCCTCTTTTCCAATGCTTGCGGAGACTTGAGAGTAATACGAAGTTCGGACTTGGCAAGCTCATCCTTGTCACCGTGTTTATGACAGGCAGTACTATCAATACCGTCGCAGGCTGCCCAGATTACTCCGCATATTCTCAAGTATGGCCTCATGTCGATAACTGCGTCTGATTCGATGCCTCATAACACCCTTCAGATGCCGCATGGTGACCCTTCTTCTGGTCCTTTGGGCTTGCCCTACATGCGGCCTAATTCTGCATGCCGTACTTTCAACAGCACATCTGTCGAGGTACTTAGATTGTGTCAGAGTCTCTCTTGGGTTGGCGTCTTACATGCTCATTTCGCAGAAAGTCATTTCGGACATGAACACGCGTTTGAAGGATCCCGATATTGCACGTTTGTTCGAAAACGCGTTCCCAAACACCCTTGGTGAGTGACTCGACTCGAGTGACAGTCGCTTTCCCTGATATCGAACGTGACTTACAAGATACCACCATCAAATACTTCAGCAAAGTATGCCACCAGAGGAAATGTAACGTTAACACTTAACTCAGCACACAGGATGAAAACTTGGCCTTTATTATCACTGGAGACATTTCGTACGATTGTGTCATATATAGTAGATGAATATCCAGCTGACGACCTTTCTGTAGTGCACAGTGGCTTCGAGACACTGGAAATCAGGTTTGTTTCCGAGCTCGAGACTTCCCTGAGTGCTCATGAAAGCAATTTAGTTTGCTCACTACCGTAATCTCTTATCGATAGATCACGAGCTTTCCGCCCTTGTCAAGGCTGTCATCAATACCGAGGCACGATATATCTCCGAATATCCCTATTGCGGTGCTTTCCACCCCCCTCCGGAGAGCGGTTTACCTCGTTCCCACAATGCCTGGGCCGACCGCGTAGTTGTTAATCCGTGGGTTGCGTCCTACAAATATCTCACAACGAGGATTTGATCGATCGTATTAGCCCCATCGATAACCTAACCGTGTTTGAATGCAAGGTATGTCTCAAAACCTACTACTGAGAGGACAGTGAGAATATCCGCGTGATATAGTATGAACTCGACTCACTTTGTAGTTTCATCAAGTTATCGGCAACTTATTATCAAGCAACAAAAGACCGGACCATGATGAATGCCGATTGTAAGTCCTTTTTCTGCTCGTTGCCAAGGATTGTTCAATGTTTACCTCCGCGCAGGGCTATCTGCAATCGATCAGATCATCCGTGTTATGGATGAGCAGTCCCAACCTTCGTTTGACGCTAACCTCAACTTCATCTCGTTTTACAACTGGACTGGGCTTCCAGGATCACTTACTGGCTCGGTCAATAATGGTGGTAATGGCGAACCCAAAGGTTATACAGGTATGGTCGGAACAAGTCATCGTCCCTCCGATGACTTGTCCGTCTACGGTGAGTTCTACATTGGCAATCCTGGTGCCAAGCCGACCGGTTGTATGTATCAGCTTTCCTCACGCCGGCCAATGCCATGCTCAGTGTTGAACTGAACAACTTAGTCACAATACTAGACGATGCTGGTATCGCACCAAATGTCAGCGCTCAGGCCAAGCAATGGAGCGACAGCATCAGGGAAGCCATTTATGAGCATGCTGTAGGTTTCGACGCCGCGGTCGCAATCAGTGCTAATGAATGCTGTCGCTTAGATCATCGACAATGTATTTGCATACGAAATCAATGGTGTGTTCTAGAGACTTTGATAGTTATGTGACTGACCCATGATCAAGGGCTTGGTTCCGTCTACATGATGGATGACGCCAATGTTCCAGTGAGCGAGCCTCTTGATTCAACTGGATGTACATGAATCCCCCTTAGTCTCTTCTTTCACTCCCTTACCTAGGGTTTCTTGATCGAAATGACTCTACGTATGTCAAAACGAAGATGATGATGATGTCCCGCCGAAACCCATATTACGCCAAGGGCCAAAACTTTAGTGGCATTGGGTTAGTGGCCCGAATTTACGATGAGCGAGTCTCAACTATTTGCCCGTAGTGGACCTCACATTGCTGCATGGTGTCCCTGGCCAATGTCACAAATCACTAATATATTTGGCAGTGATGACGACGACGAAATCCTGGAGTCCCTGAACACGATTGTCAATGTGAGCCCCTGTGATGCCACATCCTTATGATCGGGACGCGAATGAGCATATACAGAATACGGCGGGACTTGGCCTGATCCACGAATCAATCAACATTTACAATGGGAACGAGTATACACGACCGTGGTTTGCGTGGGCCAACAGTTACTTCAGCGAGATGATCTTGGATCTTGCTCAACGGAAGCCTCATCTTTTGTTCGACAGCCATGAACCTTACACGCCAGAGAGATAGATATGTTTTCTCTACGAACGCGGCCAGATTAGTATGTTTCTGTAGATTCTGGAACATCGTAGGGCTCTACATAACGAGTTTGATTATGGTTTTATGCGAGCAATTTCATTAGCACTGCCACAGGTCTGTCGGTTTTGTGGGCAGTATGCTCGTTGAGGCACACCATCATTGACGCCGAAGGCAGGACGCACATTCGTTTCTCCAGCCCTCCCTCTGTTTCTCGTCGTCCGATTCATGCCATTCATACCCCACGAAATTGGAACCCTCATAGTTGTTGTGCTCAAAGCGGTATCGCACTTTCACCGCCCTCGTGGCTAATTGTCTGACAGCAAGTGCAGAAAAACTTGCCAAATAAGAGGCATATTGGGAAACAAGCTCCATATTGCCTAGTGACACTGAACGAGGAGAAGCGACGGACCAAAATAATCAAGCGCGGCGGCCAGCATCCAGAGTGGGACGAAGAATTCAGGTTTACCATATTCGAGGATGTAGAGGCTGGCCTTGTCCGGTCTGTGCCGGGGAGCGACACTCCCCCACCCTTGCCTCCAAAGAAGCGGGGTCCCAAGAGAATCAAGGGCGGGAACTTTATGAGGCTTCAATGCTACGCTGATGACGCGCGTGATCCAGACTTCATCGGGGAGACGCTTGTTGATCTCACCGAGGCTTTGACAAAGGGCGAGACGGATGGTAGGCCAGCTGATATCAATTCTGGTCAATTTTGTTGATCCCGCACCAGAGTGGTTCACTCTCACAAATAAAGACAAGTATGCAGGCGAAGTCTACCTCGAGCTGACGTTCTGGTCGAATGTACGTCGTGAAGAAGTGGTTTGGAAACCATACTGATCCACCGTCATCAGGAACCTCCGCCAGAGAAGAAAACTTCTCGAAAACCAACGATGTCAAATAAGAATTATGGCGGTCCTGGATCGTTTGTGCCAGCAGACACTAGTGCCTCGTTGAACGAGAACACGCACCTGGCCGCCCTGCCCATGCCAGCCAGCACTGTTCATCAACTTGATTCCTTGCCGTCATCCCTCCGTGCCTCTGGTTCCCGTCCGGAACTGTATGCGCCCCTTTACGAGCAAAGGAACGTGGCATCGTCGGTGGAACAGATGACCAACGATTTTGCAGAGCTTGGCATGGTGGCTCATCGATCGCGGGACAATTGTGCAGTCAGTCAGCTTCTCCTTCCCGTATACATGCCGTCTGATACACTTTCTTAATCCTTGAATCAGACACTGAGGCCGTCGACATCTACAGGCTTTCATCCATTGCCTCTGCCTGGTTCACAGTCCTACGAACAGCAGAATCAAGCAGAAGAATCAAGCATTGTATACGACAATATGATTACTCCTACGACCCCCCAGTCTCGCCTTAGTCTTAGTTCTTCCTACTATTCAACCTATGAAGATGAATCAATCTCCAGCCATCCTCCCTCCGTCCGGAATCACGGTCCTAGATATAGCGTGCCTACTTCATCATCCGGTTTTGTGCCCATTTCCAGTGTTTCTACCTCGTCCAGCTACACCGCGATGTCGTACTCACCTGAACCTTCTACATTCAGCGTCGCGCAGGGACATTCGTCCCATTCACCTCCCTCCAATCCACCTCCGCATGCTGGATATTCCCCTCATCATACACACCATGTATACACAACTGCGCCATCAACACCAGTTTCTTTGACAGCTCCACCACCACCATCATCAAGCGCTGCTTCTCATCGCATCTCCCACTCATTAAGCACTACACAACTACCCGACTACCAATCATATCAGCCGACGGCTTTAGGTCACGAACAAGTTGTGCCATTGCCTATACAGTCCGTAGGCGGTAGTCCGCTTCCTCCACCTACCCCAGTTCATTCGGCACCTCCTCAGATGTATTCAGCACGCATTCCCACTACGCCGTCACCTCCTTCCGAGATCCCGCCTTCTCTTGCAGCTCCCAGTTCCTTCGCTACGGGATCCAGACCTCTGCCTCAACCTGGACAATTCCAGCGTGATCGTCGCTATTCAGTCGCCGTTCCGCCATCCTCGAGCTTCCCTCAGCAGGTCGGCTCGGGGTTTCCAAACAGCGGACCTTTTCCTCCTTTTCCTCCTGTTCCTTCCCACTATCGTAGGATACCCTCTGCGCCTGGCCATCCAGCTGTATCTGACTCTTTGAACTCTCGCCCACCTCCACTCCCCGTACCTCCACCACAGGTACAAGGGAATCCTCCCCCGAGGTCATCGGCACTACCTCAGCCACCCCTTGGATATCGTCCCGTTCAGCCTGTGTATCAGCCACTACCGCTAGACATGCCTCAGCACACGAAGCTTCCTCCGAACACTCCATCGTCCTTTGGTAATACCTCACATTTTCAGGGACCGTCGCAAAGACCACTTCAATATCCCAACTATGGGCAACCTCTGCCAACTCCTCCCCCCGTTCACGGGGACTGGCAGTGAAACATCAACATCTTGTAGTCATACCCTCAGCAATGTATTGTCGCTCATCCACCTCACGCGTTTCATGGTTACTACATCATGGATATTAATCACTTCATCATTTCCGGCCCTGATGCGTACCGACTAGCAATCGCGTTTTTCATTTAGAGTACTGCATCTCGCTCGTTCAATCTACTCGTTGCTTTCTTGACGACAGCGATATGTAGCACGTATAATAGACACGACCTATGTGTGAGTCTCGGTTAACGCTGATCCTGTCGTGCTCTTTCTTCCCGCCAACGAGCAATTGCTGTCTCCGTAGGTACAAGACCTTGACGGGAAAGCTCCATAACAGCAAGCCTACGGATCGCATTTTCAGACTGCCGAAGTTCGGCCTCGTGAGACAGAAGAGCATTATCTGCGCCGATAACCAGACCAGCTGTTGCAACTAGACAAACACAAGAATAGGAGAGGCATTCTTGTCGGACTTTTGCCAGACGACTCACAGATAGTGACAAGAAATGCTTTGAACGGAAGGGTCTGACGCCTGGCATACGAGACCAAAAACGTATGCAGGTTCAGCACCAGTCTCGACTGTGATACCGTTGTCGGCGCTTACCGGAAGGACGGCCATGTGTAGTGAGCGAGAGTGACTACACCAAGACCGAGTACGCTCATCTTGGCGGCAGTCTACAAAGGGGCCTTCGTTGGCGGTGTCGGCGAACGAGACAACATAAAGACAAACCTTGGAGCCTTCGACCACCTGAACCATATATGCGCGGTTG
>JBBPLY010000175.1:2519-39421 GCA_038090035.1 Xerocomus nothofagi | reverse complement strand
CTTTTGGCGTGAGTGCACATGGAATCGTCCAAGGTGTTGTTCGCCTTGTAACGAGAATGAGGATCGCTACGTTCACGTAAACGCATCTACTTACGCCCTTCTCCTCCGAGATGATGACGGATACATCCGGCGAATACGCATGCCCGCTGGCAGTAGAAAAACCTTGGCACGATCAGTCAGACAAGTGTACATCAGAAATCAGGGGGCAAGACAGACCGTATGTCCAGTTTGCGGCAGAGTATATGACACGCTCGCTGCCTGATGCCCTTACAAACGGCAACTGGTCGTCCCCGACCAAGTGCTTGTACCGCAGATAGTGTTCGGAACCAGAATCGAAACACCTGAAAAAACCAACACTCAGTCGGGCGAGCGAAATCAAAACACGATACACCCACTCCTTTGCACCAAGGGGAAGCAAGTCGGCTACGCCCAAATCCCACTCGAATTCTCTCAGAAACTGATACTTCTTCCCAGAGTAGGATCCCGCATTTACGAGCTTCTGGACTGGTTTTTGGATCTTCTTCGAGTTCTTTGCGGTGGGGAATCTCGTGCCGTGTCTCTGGAGCTGCTACGCCGTCACAAAGATGCCTGAGCCGCAGCGCGAGTGACATACCAAGTTGACCTAGACCGACGGGTGTCTTTTTGAGATGGGCAGAAATTCAGAACGGGAGTACTATACCTGAACAATCTCGCAGCGCTCGGGTGGCGCTGTGTACTCGGCGGCCGGAAAGTATGGAGAGTGAGCAGCCCAAGCCTGTTGAACTTCCTTGGGTAAGTCATCGCCGGTCGTTGCGATCTTGAACGATGAACACCAGTGCCATCGTCCAAACTGAAAGTAGCCCGTTAAGAATAGCAAACCGAGGGCGAGAAAGGCTCCGTGCAAGGCGCGCCGACGACGATGGTCGTATGGCGAAGTATCATGTGAAAATCTCTTGTCGTCTTGATGGAAAAGCGGTAGTCGAGCGTCACGGTGAAACATGGCAGCCAGACCACCCGATTACTGACAACGTGGAATAAGTAATGCATGGTGTTCGGTAGGGCACTGGCATATGAATGCACGTTCGTGCGTCGGGTTAAACTTGGCATGTCGCTTCCACCGAGACATCCAAAAGTGGCTGTTTGCAATGCCCTGCACTATGCCCGAAACGATCATCGTTCCCCATTTATAGCAAAAAGTTGCAGACAGCCAGTACGCGATTTCTTGTACTACTCGTACGCGATTCGGCACCGGTGAATCAATACTACTAGTGACACTAGCAAGTTCTCGATCCCATCACAGTCTACTCATGGAGATGGGCGGTTTCGCTCAACCATGACCGGGTTAGCCCACAAGAAAAATCAGACACGGTCGTACACCCGTCGAAAACAGCGCCAAGATATGAAAAGGCCGAAACGAGAAAGGCTTAGACGCCCGATCCAGCAGAACGCCACCACCTGACGAGACCACCGTCCCCTCCGCTGACGAACGCGCCTGTCGAGCCCGTCGGTGCCGGCTTTGGGCGCCATGCAATGCCCCATACTTCGCCCGACTCTTGGATGGTGGATACGGCTGCACGTGCGGCGAGGTCCCACACTTTGATACTCTTGTCTGCAGAGCTATAGGGACACGTAACGGACGTCATCGTATCACAGGAACGGAGGGTACACACCCAGAAACGGCAAGACGACCTTCGGGAGAAATGTCTGCGCTCAGGACCCAGGATGAGTGACCGGTGAGCGTCGCGACAGCACCGGAGCCTGGTTTTCCAGACGCCGTAGAACGGACGTCATGCAAGATGAGTCGCTTGTCGTCTGACGCCGAAAGGAGTAACTGTAAGATATCTCAGCCAGGTCCACGTCGAACGGAGGAAAAGGCTAACGTGTCCGTCATAGGACCATGCGAGCGAGCGGACGGCCATGGCATGTGAGGAATAGGTACAATCCAAGGAGCCGGATTCGAGATCAAAGATATACACTTGTCCATCCTCGGACGAGAGTGCTAACCGTTTCCCATCTGGGCTCTGTGATTTCGTTGGGTCACGGTGGGATATCACGTGGTGTAGGACGTACATGTTTGCATGCCATCCCAAGCTTGTTTCGACCGGTGGACAAGACGGCCTGACGAACCCCAAACGAGTCGGGGGATGCAGAGTATATATTGGCATTTCCGGAACTGCTGGTGCCAACGTACGTGTCGCCTTTGGGGTTAAGCGAGACAGCCCAAGCTTGTGACGATGAGAGGTACTGCACAGCGTCGTGAACGAGCACTCACAAGGCTCCGCACCCTCGACCGAGCGATCGTAGCTCTCGTGTCGACCGAGGATGACGTCGGATGTGAGATCCCACAGAAAGGTTGTACTATCCAGACCGTTGTACAGTACACGCTGGCCGTCGGGGGAAACGGAGAGGGAAACGATGGCGAGGTTATGCGGTGGGCGTGCGAGGGAGAGTTGACCCGAAGTGGAGTCCCATTGCTTGATGGTGCCGTCTGCAGAGGCAGATATGACCGAATCGGCTGCCGTCCAGGCGATATCCCATATTTCGTCGGTGTGGGCTGTACAGAGTTTTCAACGTATTGGAGGGCGATTGATCGAGGAACGCGTACGTTCTTTACAATCGAGCGCGTTGACAAAGGCGAGACTCTGATGGTGGTTTTATTCACTCGAGTCACGTATGCAGGGAGGGACGAACCATGGCAGTCGTGGTTAGCAGAAAGCCTTCTAGTCGCAAGATCCCGAGCGGAGAATCAAATGAACGATAAACTTTGTCGATTTGGCAAACTTTATTTTCATACCATCAACGAGAGCGGACGACGACAGTCGAAAGAATAAAAAATATGTCTGACGCTGGAGATGAAATTCAAGTCGACGACGCCCCCGCTGCCGAGGTCGAGGTCTCTGCAGAGGCGCCAAAGGGAAAAATGTCCGTCGAGGATGCCCTTCAGGTGTGGTCCTACCCTGCCCGTTTTCTCGTGTCGTTCATCGATGTTTCTGCAGCAAGTGTTGAAGAACGCCCTCGTGCACGATGGGCTCGCGCGTGGTCTGCGTGAATGCGCCAAGGCCCTGGACAAGCGCCAGGCTCACCTATGCGTACTCGTCGAGACATGCAGCGAAGCCGAGTACATCAAGCTCATCGAAGCCCTCTGTGCTGAGCACAAGATCAACCTGATCAAGGTCGGGGACGGAAAGGTACTCGGCACCTGGGCTGGTCTGTGCAAGATCGACAAGGAGGGCAATCCTCGCAAGGTCGTCGGGTGCTCCTGCGTCGTCGTCAAAGACTACGGTGTCGAGAGCGAAGGGCTGCACGTCCTTTTGGATTACTTCAAGAATCGCTGATGGGTGAGTGGGGGTTTGGCATTCGTGAACGCGATGACAAGCAGACTCCCTCTACGGATGCTCCATGCGATGAGGATACCAGTCTAACCGGAATCACATGCATTTTTCTGATCTCTTCGATTTCACGCACGAGCAAGCTTTGCTGATTCTTTTTTCACAGACTCGGACGTCGTAGTAGTACTTGTTTTTGCTATCGTGTAATCACATGACGAGTTGCCATGACGGGAACCCCAAGAGTCTGATCGGCAATACTAGTGTGTCGTTTGCCGGAACCATTACGAACATGTTTGGGGCGACGCTCGTTTCGTTCGTTTCATCCATTCCTTCATGTCGTACACCGAGAACGGAGACGAACTCGCACCACAGACGAGTCCTGACGGTGGACCGAGGAAATCGTCGTCTCGAGGCCCTTTTTTCATACCACGCACCCCACGTCGAGCCGTCGCCTCCTTCGATAACCTCGTCGCCCTCGTAAACCACCAGGAACGCCTCAAGGAGGCCCGAAAGATCGTCTGGCGTGACAGAGGCGAACCGGCCGTCGAACTTGCAGACATTTGGGAATGTATCGAACATGCTGGACGAGGTGGCCTCCGTGCGCACCATTCTCGACTTCTTTGTCCGTTTTGATACGATTCCTTTCAGGAGCCGGGGCTATCGCTTTCGCTATCCGAGCTGGTGTCAATCTTGTTCTGGCCACCCTCCGGCTTCGCAAGGTACCAAAGTGAGGGCTCATATCTGCCGTGACCTCCTGACCACTCATCTTCATCCAGTGAGATGCGCTTTGCGCTAATCCGCCGTGCCATATTCGGACAGGATCCGTTCAGGTTCGCCGCAATGCTGGGTATGTCTTTTCTTGCCCCGTCTTCCCATCAACAATCCCATGAATGCGCTGATTCCCGCTAGGTTCCTTTGTTGCACTATACAAGGCGATCTTCAACGCACTTCCTATCCTCCTTCCGGTCACACCATCAAGCCCTCCCTCTTCCCCATTCGACAATGACGAAAGTGGGGAATCCGTCGCAGTGACCCCCATCGAAGTTCCGTTGTCCAAACGAGAACCACGACTGTCTCTTTCTGCACAAGCGCACCAACAGTGGATCCGCAAGAAAACTCGTCGATGGTATGCGGTCGTAGCTGGTGCTATTGCCGGTGGCATCGCAATCCTGTTCGAAAAACGGTCGCGGAGGTTGGTCATTGGACAACAGTTGTTCGTTCGGTCTGTCGTTGCATAGCATTGCACAGCGATTGTTCTGCTGAGCGTCTTGCAGTGGGCTTCAGGGATCATATAACGCATTCACGTCGAAACGAGGTATTCATATTCCCCACGGCGATCTCCTCTTGTTTTCTTTATGGTACGTCTTTCTCCCTGACTCACCAAATCACAGCTTGTGATTTGTTCCCAGCGCTGCTCAGATCGTGTATGGGCTCTTGGCTCGGCCCGAGACACTTCCAAAGTCGTATTCCCTCTGGTGAGAGAATAATTTACGCACGCAATAACACGCTGACTGTTTACAAGGCTCTCCAAGGCCTCTGGTGCACCTCTCAGGGCCCTAGAAATGATGCAAGATATGAGCCGCACAGGGATGTTTGACATCGACGGCATAGATGAAATACTTGCACGAGAGGTGCGTCAATTCCCTCCTGATTGGTGAGAACAACTCCAACACCGGTTTCTAGGATCTTGCACCTGCCAATCGAACAGTTCTCTTGGCGAGAAGAGCACTTGCAACTGCCACACCGCCCGACTTTGGCCCATCATACCCTCCCTGCGCGGCCGTCCATCCATGGTACGAATCCTGCATGGAAGTCCCCCTTCCACGTTTATGGACCGTGTTCAAGTGGGGGTTCCCCATTTACGGAGCATTGCATTTCGTGCCGCTGTTGCTGTTCAAGCGTAACGCTTTCCTTTCGAGTCCGTTGAGGATGCTCTGGAGAGCACTCTGGGGCGCGATCCGGAGTTCAGCATTCTTTGCGGCGCTCATCGCTTCATACCAATGTGAGCACGTGTCATCACGGTCTATCGGGTCGTGAATACCGAAGGTTGTTTTTAGCCTGGTTTTGCTTCAAGAATTACATGCATACCATGTTGGCGTCCCAGACGAAAGTCAAGATACCACAGTTCATAACTGCGTTCTTCGGTCACAAGTACACCTACGCTGTAGGCGGGCTGTTTGCTGGGCTGTCAGTGCTCGTAGAAGAGAAGAGAAGACGGGGCGAGTTGGCGATGTATCTCTTGCCCAAGGCATTGGAAAGTGCGTGGTTAACTGCCCGAGGGAGGGGATGGTTGTTCAGAACGGGGGAGCCTGGGGAGATGATCGTAAGTCCTGATCGGCGATCACTCTTTGTGTTAATGCTGACGAAAGGCAGCTGGCGGCGATTGGAATGGGTATGGTGATGGTGAGTTTCATTCGATTCGGAGTGACATTGTGCGGCGAAGCTGATATAATCGTTATCTACTATTTTCAGAGCACATATCAGGTAAGGTCACCGAGCTGCCGTCCTATGTAGACTTATATTTGGCATGGCAGAACGAGCCACAACATCTATCCGGCCTTGTCAGGCGCATATTATACCAATTCATAGGACCTAACTAGATTCGCACTGGACAGACAGGGTCCCTGGCAAGTTGAATGATCGCCTCGACGCCTGCAATACAGATCCGGTCATAGATTTACTAGTAATCACACGGCAATTTTTTGGACGCATGATGCCAGACGGTGATTTCCGAAAGCCACAGACAGATATGACGCCCCCGAATCAGATGCTTGATGTTCCATGTAGAAGTATGCTCGCCTGAAACCCTCTCTTTGATGTTTAGTTCAATCCCGGCTACGCATCTAATGCGTATGAGTTGTACGATGAAATGGATTCACGTGTTATATACAAGATGGCATCGCTGAGCGCTGTGTAGCATGGCATAACTTTCACGGATTTGGCGCGTGCATTTAAGAGGGAGATGAGCAAGCGGTCCGTGACGGTTGATCGATTTAGTGCAGGTTCGCAGGCGACGTCGGTTTCAGCCGATGCATGATTAGGCCCAGCAACAGTCGTGTTTCGTTCTCCGTGCGTTACGGTGCAGTACTAGGACGCTAGCGAGGACGGGTGCGTTGGTACCTGTGTAAAGGCTGCGTTGTAGGCGAGCTTTCTTTTTCTCGGTTAGCGTGTTGTGGCTGGGTCATGGGTTTGTGGAGTTTGATGACACTCCGCTCGCCGGTTGGGCTGCGATAAGTGGAAGGCGTTGGGAATGCGGAGATGAGGTGAGGAAGGGAGCCTCGAGGCATGGTGACAATGAATGCGTGCTGTAGTGACTTGATTTGTCCAGTACTGTCTGTTTACTTGTTGAAGCTTGCGGGTGATGCCAGCTGTTGATCGTCACCTCCGCAACACACTGGCTCCAAATATTATTGACTCATCACAAAGTACGCTCTTGATGTTGGGTTTTAACCGTTGATGGGCCTCCCCGCGTACTAGCAGTAGCTTCGACCCGCGTACAGTTGGGAGCTGAACTCAACGTGGCCCTTTCCTCCGTTTGGTCAAATTGCCGACCAGGACCGGGATTTCCCAACGGGTCATACACCGCCCACTTGGACCCATCGGGAGCGAAGTCGAAGGCATCCTCTTTTCAGTCACAGCAAGTCGCGTGGACCGCCATGCAATCGTGTCAACGGACGCGGCTCCTTTGCACTCTTTCCAGCCCACGACTCTCTCAACCAAGGCCTCCGTTTGATGTGTACCCAACGTGGTGAGAAACACACAGCTAGGACTGAGCCACGTAGTGATATCGATGCCGAGTACTACTAGCACCGCCATCACCGAACCTTGATGCATGGATGTGAGCAAGTTATAATTATTGCTACAATCGTAACGTGACCACCGTCGACTCGGGATCTATCTTTAACGCCCATAGCACCCACTCTTATCGAACACGGCACTGGTATGGGTCGGTGTTCTCGGTACTAGACTATGATTTCTTTATAAGAATAGACTGATCCCACATCTCACCCTTCCACTCCATCTCATTCCCCTAGTGATTCCGTCCATCCGGAATACTTTCTCACATGACCCTCTTCACGCCTGGTAACGCCCCAACCCGACCTCCCGGTTATGCAGTCGGTGATCAACGCGCATCGAGGCCACTCGTTGCCCCAGAGCACGTGAAAGGACACCTTCGCCTTCTCAGGACGTTTTACAACCTCAGAATCACCGTCGAGGATTGTAAAGATCGAAGGATACCCGGGTACGCAATGCAGATGGACAAAGACTGCCGTTGGCGTTGGTTCGTACACCTCGCCGTAGAAAGGTACGCTTTCCCCCACTCCCCCACATCCTCCGCGTTTCGTCCTGCGTACCGACTGGATTGGGGAACTCGCTTGCGTTCGAACGTCAAGGTTCGAGCTGTGGGTCAAGTCTTTGCAGTTCGTCCCCCTCGAAAAGTTCGTCACGGGACATATTCCGCCGTTGGACGTTTGGATGGTATGGCACGCTTATCTGCTCAGTCCTTGGTAAACCGTTCGCCGCGCTTCCGCTGCTTTTTACGACGGTTGACGGATTCTCACAGTTGGTACGCCGAAGATTGTGAACGTCTCGGGGTCTTGCAACAGTTGCGGTTACTCAACATGTTCGTCGTCGGATCGGTGGGTCCGCGTTTTGTCGTGTGATGAAGGGGACGAGAGCAGAGGCTGACGAACGGATTCGGGATGGTAGCTCAACGTCGGCAAGGTTGCGCAACACAAACCGAGCAACGCCAGAGTGGAGGCTTGGCATAAACAAACTGGAACGCCTTTTAATCCCTTCGAGGCGCTGACCGCGGCCGAAACGACGTACAAGAACTTGGAGTGCCCACGGTGTCGAACTCTCGTATACGTCCGTAAGTCCACGTCCTCCGTCGGAAGCCGCGTGGGACGATGTTGAGAGCTCGCCCGACAGCGTTCGTCAATGACGACGGCACCGGCTTCGCAGAGGAAAAATTCTCAGTCATGTGCCCACTTCCGGGGTGTAGGCTTAAAATCACGCAAGACAATCTGGCGGTCGCAAAGTTTGTACGTGATCTGTTGGGGGATGATGGCGCACAGGAGCACTTTGTTGCGTAAGTCTTGATTCGGGTATCAAAATGGGTGATTTTTACGATATCCCGCAACGTTTAGTGGCAGTCTCTTCGCTCCGTCGGGAAAGCGGGATACTCGTCATGCAAAAGTCATCAGGGATCAGTTGATGCGATCGGTCTACTTTGCTGGGTTGTGTAGCTCGGCGCAAAGCCAACGACTGGTCATGCTTGACCGGGTCAAGGAAATCAAGGAAAACATTGGCTATTCGCTAGAGCAGCTCAAAGAGGCTATATCAGCTTCTTTAAGGAACTGCCCCGCAGCCTCGTGAGTGTTGGCTGATATCATATCAGCGCGACGTAAATAGTAATTTTGACCAATTAGGGTGACGAGGATATTAGGCGCATATAGCCACGGTAGCCCGTTTTCCATCAATCTTGTCGACGCCGTAGGTGATCCTGCATCTGTGACAGCCGCCGAATTTTATCACTGCAACAGGTTCTTCGTCAATGTCAATTTACCGCGCAGATGGACGAATTGGGTTGGCTGAAATCGGGCGCGTTTCGCGATGCGGACAGGCGCGAGATTCTGGAGCACTCGGTGGTGCGATATCATGCGTGCGCGTTTATCTATCATCAATCTATGTTGCACGTTCTGATCGGTTCTCTTGCACAGCTTCCTAGACCTGATGACTGCCTATCCAAACTCCATGCTCGTACCTACGCTGGATATCGACCTGGTGTGGCATACGCACCAGCTCATGGCAAGTCGGTACAATATCGATTGTGAGATGTACGTCGGCCATAATGTGGACCAGTGAGTTATTTTCGGAGAGATATCTTAACGCCGCTGACTCTCGTCCCAGCGAACTGAGCATTGCAGAAAGTCGTCTCTCTTCTGCGTTCGACGATACATGTCGTGCATGGCAGGTAAGAGGGGGGTCCTTTTCTAGAGCGCACCTAACAACCGAGCCCGTTCTCAGACGCGCTTCCAAGTCGCGTACATGCAATGTGGATGTCCCGTCCCGGTCGAGACCTCCGTACACAAGTTCGTGCGACTCGTCCGATATTACATTCGCGGTCGCTCGCAACTCCAGGTAGACCTCCACCCAGGACATCTCCCAGCAACGCACCCCAGCGCCCACAACGCCCTACTCACCTTTCAAACGGTGGGCACCGGTTCGTTCGGCAAGATGCACCACGCCCATATCAACAACGGCAAGCGAAAAGAAGAGCAATCGCGCTCGCCCACGCCACGTCCCGAGCGAACGTATAAGCGGCCCGAACGCCCGACGCAACAACTCGACTTGGAATGGTTGCAGTCCATGCACTCTCCATCGATGCCAACGTATTTCGAAAAAGGATCGCCTGCCCTTCCGAGCTCTTTTCCTTACGATACACGTGGATAGGGATCGAATTCGAGAAAGCGCGTCGTTCCAGACTCCAGACGTTAGTTGCCCTACCTCTGTCGTTGGGTAGAGTCGATATGTGGAAATGGTTTCGGATGCTTGAACGCGAGCGCGTTCGTCGAAGACTGTAATCCGATAGGTCTTGTTCATTAACTTATTACATATATGTCTGCTTGTCGCACTCGCGCGTGTATACACTTTTACTAGGGCTACGTTCATCGTGTCAATCCACATCCGTTATCGTCGTGGTGGATCGCCGGAACGAGTGGTAACCTTGCTGTAATACGGTGACGCCCATATCCAGGATTCAGATACTCGTAGTGTAGGGTTCAAACGTTCACGGGTCCGTGTTGGTGTTATGTGAGCCAGCAGTAAGACCAGTTGCATACGAATGTCTTATTCGTGCGGAAACCGAAGGCGTAAACAGACTTGGCTCGACGATCGTCGTGCCGTCATCCAGCGCCACGGGAATGTCGTTTGCGAGGCGAAACCCCACGCCCGGGTAACTCACGATCAAGCATGTCGACTTCGTGCCACGAAACGCGCTTCGATACCATGACACTGAACCTCGGTGCTCTTAGACATCCGCAATCCTATTTTAAAATCTTCCTTTCGCGCTAGAATTATCTAATCCAGATCAGTGAAAGGGGGAAAAAAAAACTAATGATAGATCTCGCCCGCACTTCGACTTTTCTTCCCTCTGGCTTGCCGGGGGTTCACTGTACGAGGAGGTTCGTTCACTGATCTGCGTGAAAAAGAAGAAGACGATACCGTGCCCACCTGAACGTAATAGGCATACTCGTAAAAGTTGGCCGCGACGCCGTTGTCTAACAGGTTATAGCAGGTGTAGGGCACGACTTGCACGGCTTCGGCGCAGGCATACCCGTTCAGGCACGTGTACAGGTCCCAATTGTAGCTCGAGGGATCGTACCAGTAGATGGACTGGAAGCCCATGCTGTTGGGTGCGTAGTGCCCGTCATCTACCGCGAGGCCGGCAGTACTGACGACCTCGCACGTGCCTGTACAGTCTGGGGTACTGCAGAAGACGAACGCGTCGCCGTCGGGATAGGTGACATCAGGAGTGCCACTACTAAGCTCGCTACTCAGTTGGGCAAGAACGCCGCTCACGACGAAGAGAGAAGGGAGGAAGAACGCGAGAGGATTGAGATGCATGGTGTGATGGGTCAGCGAGTTCGACAGGGCTGACTGAAGTTGCAAGTTGGAGGCGCATTTATACAGGATCTCAGGTACTCGGAACTCTTCAGTGTGAAGAAAGCCGTGCGGGGAATGATTGCTATTCGTAGTCGGGTTGTCGCATGGCGGCCGGGGAGGTCGACCTGTCGGCCTGCGTATGTTTCCACGCATGATATCACATCGCGAATGGGTGCAGAACCCACACAAAAAAGCGTGAGGTGGCTACTTGCAAATGTTTGTTGTATCGCCTCGTAAATCGTCTTTGTAAACGGTGCTGTCTCAGTCGAATGCATGACCACTGTCCGAATTTTTAGAATGAGGGTACAATTCAGCGTCCGAGAACAGACCAGAGGCTCGTCGGCATGAGATGGGTCTGGGGTTCTAGGATGATAGATCCACACGAACGGGGTCAAATTGGGCCTGTTTCCATCCAAGGTATGCATCCCATACCCACGGGTTTCAGATAATGGGAGAGCAAGCCCTGCGTCAGCCGGTCCAGCCGTGATGACAAGGGCACCAACTGAAGGTGGATGCCAGGTTCGCGAGAAATAGATCAAAATGATGCGGTCGAGCGTCCGTTTGTCAATAACATTTTCTGTCACCTGCTGCCGCTGGCACGGTCGTGGCCGAAGTCATCGAGTTGCGCTTTGGGCGACATGTGCAAGGTTGATCATCGACAAGATGAGTATATAGTACTACTCAGCCACACCTCTGTCGTACCTGAGGGTGGGGTGGTTAGAGGAGCCCACTCACTCATGATCATCGTTGTTCAAATTGTGTGTTGTCAGATTGATGGCGACCGCTGGGAAAGTAGGTTAACTTGTCCACCCCGCGTATGCATGGTAACGACCAAAGAATGTCCGCCGCCTCGGTTATTCCCACGGAGGAAGCCAAAGGCCACGATCAAGTACATCTTTCGACTTCAAGGTAGTACATGTTGTAATATCGATGAAATGTGCTCCGCTATCATATTGAACCTCAGTGCTGTTGAACTTGTCTACAATCATATTGAGAATTTCTTCGTGCTGGAGATATCCAGTCCAGATCAGTGAAGGGATAAAAGTAGTGATAGGTCCCACCCACACTTCAACCCCTCATTTCTGCCCTCGATCTGGGGCTTGTAATATATCCCTGTACGAGGAGGTGAATTTTATTCGTGAAAAGAAGCCGAGTTCGGGTAAAAGCGATACCTAGCCCCCCTGAACGAAATAGAAATACTCGTAAAAGTCGGTCGCAACGCCGTTGTCGTACAGGTTGTAGCAGATGTTCGGCTCGATTTGCACGTCGGCGGTGCAGGCATACTCGTTGGGGCACGTGTATAGGTCCCACCTGTAGCTCAAGGGGTCATACCAGTAGATAGACTGGAAGCCCATGTCGTCGGGTGTGTAGTGCCCGTCGTCTGCGGGGATCCCTGCGGTACTGACGACCTCGCACGTGCCTGTGCAGTCTTGGGCGCTGCAGAAGACGAACGCGTCGACGTCGGGGTAGGTGACGTCAGGGGTGCTGCTGGTAGGCTCCGCACTTAGTTGAGCAAGGACCCCACTCATGACGAAGGAGGGGAGGAGGAGTGCGAGAGCATCTAGATGCATGGTGGAATGAACCAGCGAGTTCGACAAGGCTGACTGAAGTTGCAAGTTGGAGGCGCATTTATACAGGGTCTTAGGTGCCCAGCACTCTTCAATGTGAAGGAACCACATGCGAAGGATCATTGCTATTCGTAGTCAGGTTGTCGAACGGCGGCCGGGAGGTCGACCTGTCGGCCTGCGTATGTTTCCACGCATGCATATCACAACGTGACCGAGAATAGCACTTACCAAGAATTGGGAAATGTTTGCTGTACCGCCTCGTACATCGTCGCCGTGAATTGTGAGGGTAAAGACAAAGCAAGTGAACCTGTTAGTTGAATTGTCCAGTATGACCACCGTTCGGAAATGAGGGTATGATTCAACGTCCGAGAACAGACCGAAAGCATCAGCATGTGGTGCACCTCAGGTTCTACTAGGATACGCAAGCGGCGGGCGTCCCTGCGAGGAATGAGGTTTTTTCCATCCAAAGTAGGCATACCAGGCCCACGGGGTTCGGACGTGGGGAAGCAAGCCAGCGCGTCATCTGATCCAGCCGTGATTGAGCACCAATTGGCCAAGGTAGATGACGAGTTCAAACTTGAACAGATCAAAACAATACATGGAACGTACGTTTGTCGTTTCCTTTTTCCATGACCTGCCGCCACGGTCGTGTCCGAAGTCGAGTTGCAATTTGGGCGACTCGGCTTGCATTTTGAAGGCTGAGGTGAGCATACAGTGTCAACTGTGTCGTACCTGATATAGGGCTGATCAGGGCCCACATCATTGTTGTGCGTGGTCAGATTGGCGGTGACCAAAAAAAGTATGTAGGTTGACCCGTCCACCCGCGCATGCGTCGGTCCTTGATATGACAGTCTAAGCAGTGGGACACTGCCGAACTCATACCCAAATTTGAAGTCGCCGTTAGTAGCCACGGGCTAGTCCGCGGAAAGCGGCTTGAAATACGTGAACGGCGTCCGAGTCGCAGCTACTTAGGTTACCCCATCATGAGCATGGCTGATGCGCGGCGATCCCAAGATGCCCGTGAACAAGCAACTTGAATCATCGAGAGCCTAATTATATGACATTGGCATTTTCACTCACTCTCACGTCGCTCCCGACGTGTAAGCGGTGGCTATACCAATCGCACGACTTGACAGCTCGGAGGCGACGCCGGTGCCGTGTGTCGGTTTTACCGAAACGGTAACGCGGAGTGCTACGACGGTCATATTCTACCACCGGATCCAATGGGTAACTTACGGTGGGTTCACAATCTGACATACAAGTTAGGTTAGCACCAATGATAGGTTATAACTGAATGTGAGGAGGCGCACAGGTTTTCGACATCCGGGTGATGTTTCACAAAATTTCGACAATATATTCAACCTTGACCTTTTAAGTGGCAATTAGTCATACTTTGTTGGCAATGTCCGAGGTGAGGTGTGTTAGAGTCCGAGCTCCACGCTGTGAATAGTAGATTCAATTTTTTGAGGGAAATTTTGATAAATCCGGGGATTCATCTTCATCCGGAAATGCGACCAGTTAACTCCAGTGGCTGACTCCACAGCGACACCCACATCCACTGGGGAGAATACTTAAGTACTCACGCCAGGTTCACGGGTCCACGTTAATGAGCGTTTGTTATGTGAGCGGGCAATAAAGACCAAAGAACGTCGGTCGTCCTCACCTATTTGCATGAAAGAAACCGAAGGCGTAATCAGACTCTGGGATGAAGTATTTCGACTTCATGGCAGTAAAATCGATGAAATCTGCGTTCCGATTGAACCTCAGTGTTGTTAGACATCCGCAATCCTATTTAGAAAATTTCCCTTGCGCTGGAAATATCCAGTCCAGATCAGTTGAAAGGGGTAAAAATAGCAATAGATTTCGCCCACACTTCAACCCCCCTTTCCTCGCTCGGGTTGGGGTTTACATCATGACCCCTATATGGTGAGGTTAATTTATTCGTGAAAAGAAGGCGGGTAAAAAGCGGTACCTTGCCCCCCTGAACGAAATAGAAATACCCGTAATAGTCGGTCGCAACGCCGTAGTCGTACAGGTTGTAGCAAATGTTTGGCTCAATTTGCACGTTGACGGCGCAGGCAGCCTCGTTGATGCACGTGTAGACATCCCATCTGTAACTCAGGGGATCATGCCAGTAGATGGCCTGGAAGCCCATGCCATTCGGCACACCATGCCCGTCGTCTGCAGCGATTCCCGCGGCACTGGCGACTTTGCACGTGCCTGTGCAGTCTTGGGCGCTGCAGAGACGAACGCGTCGACGCCGGGATAAGTGGCGTCAGGGGTGCTGCTGGTAGGATCGGCACTTAGTTGAGCAAGGACCCCACTCATGACGAAGGAGGGGAGGAAGAACGCGAGAGGATCGAGGTGCGTGATGGGATGAACCAGTGAGTTCGACAAGGCCGACTGAAGTTGCGAGCTGGAGGCGCATTTATACAGGATCTTGGCTGCCCAGCACTCCTCAATGTGAAGGAACCCCATGCGAAGGACCATTGCTATTCGCACTCGGATTGTCGGATGGCAGCCGGGGAGGTCGACCTGTCGGCATGATAACACAACGTCAATGGGTGCGGAACCCACACAAAAAGTGAGGTAGCTGTTTGCAAATGTTGTATCGCCTCGTAATTCGTCCTGCAAACGGTGAGGGGCAAAGACAAAGTGAGTGGACTTGCTGGATGTGCGGCCCCAGTCGAGTACGTGTGATCACCGCTCGGAACTTCTGCCCCTGAATGAGAGCAGGATTTACTGTCTGAGAACAGACCGAAAGCATCAGCATGAGATGCGCTAGGAACCACGCAAGCGGCGGGCGTCACTGCGAGGAATGCAGTCGCCTCCATCCATGATGGGCATACTGGACCCACAAGTTTCGGACAATGGGAGCAAGCCAATGTATGCGTCATCTGATCCAGCTGTGATTGCAAGAGTACCAATTGGCGAAGTTAGGTGGCGTTTGCGAGAAACTGATCAAAAAGATAGGCTAGTTGTACATTTGTCGATGCTTTTCGCCATGTGTTGCCACGTCACGGCAGAATTTGGGCAACCTATGCAAGGCTGAGGTGAGTATACAATGTTACTCAGCCACACCCCTGTCGTACCTGAAGAAGGTCAGAGCAGCCCGCATCATTGTTGTGCATGGTCATATTGACGGCGACTCACACCATGAAATCTGAGGCCGTCACGGTGTCCTTGTTCCAGTGTTTTAAAAAGCGACGGACCGGTCCGCGGAAAGCGACAAATACATGAACGGCATCGCAGCTAGTTGGGTCACCGCAGTATGAACATGGCTGATGGCGATCCCAGGATGCCCGTGAGCGTTTGGAAAGCCAACCAGTCTAACATAGTCACTCCCGACGTAGTAGGCTGTGATTAAGTAAGCGATGGCTATGCCAACTCTGCATGACCGACGTCACGGTGCCAACACTGGGATAGTCGACTTGACAGCTCGGAGGCGACGCCCGTGCCGCATCTGTCAGTGTTGCTTTGTAGACGGTGATGCGAAATCTTACGACAGTCATATTCCAACACCGGATCAATCGGTGACTTACGGCAAGCTTTCAGTCCGACACACAGATTAATTACAACCTACCTGTTCAGAGAAATTTCAACCCTAGATTTTGGCCTGTGGATGGTAAGAAGTTACTTTGATGGCCTTGAAATTACTGGGAAGGTCCGAGTCTTCGTTTGCTGTGGCCAGGACTGTTGTGTCGTGTTTGCTTACATAAAGATTGCGGGACTTCATTTTTAGTATAGACCTACCGAAATCTACTTACCGAGTCCGCTAGTAAACCGCGGTGTGTAGGAAGAGTCTGTGTTTACACCAGGACTACCATCATCGACGCTCAACATGCCTATGCGCTATAGAAGCATTTCGCCCCTTCGTCCGCTATCTCCAGACCCGATAGAGCCTACAGACGTAGATGACTCCATCGTTCTCTCAGATCTCGTGCGCACAGGCGAGGCATCCAGACTAAGGAGAAGAGGTGCAATGAGACTCGACCACAATCTATTGAACGCCCAGCGCAACGAAGGCGGTCGGATGACGCCCCCGGCCGTCGTTGTTGCCAGAACACCCTCATGGATCGAGCCCCCGAGCGACGACGACGAATCGACGCAACCTTGGGAACAGGCTTATGACCCGTCCTCACCGCGTCCACCTGCAAGGTCCGTTATTCCTGGAACAGATACGTATGGATACACACTCTACTGTGGTGGAGAAGAGACGTTGTCATTCGTACAATCTACGTCGCCCTATGCGTGCTCGCCACTGCCGTCTTATCCTCGACCGGCACCATCGGATGACGGTCCGTGTCGACAAGACGATCCCATGCAGAAGACGAATGGATGTGGGGCCGTGGTTCATCTACGGGCTTCACGTCGGGATGGGTCTAGCGTCTGGGTTGGAAAAGAGGAGGCGACATCTGCTGTCGTACCAATGGACGCGTCGTACTTTGAGCGCCCTACGGTCGTCAGGATGATCCGCAGTGCGTGTGGATGTGTTCGAGAAGGCGTGGGTTGTGCTATATGGTAAGTATAGTCATTCACTTTCGTACCCGGTGCTCACGCCTGCACAGCGGCAACACACTGGGTACCCGATATAAGCCTTGTCAAACTGCCGCGGACGGATTGTTTTCCCTTCACCGTGGCTCGCAGGTGCCTATATGCCCCCAGGGGCCGAGATACTGGCACGGACGTGCCTCAACCGCAAGGTCGAGCACGTCGCCTTCCTACATCTACACCTTCTTTGCTTCCAACGTCACCCGCGCGTCGCAATCACCAGTTTCACCAGTTTCACGAGTTCCACCTCCATTCCCCACCTCCACCACCTCCTCCTTGCGAGAGGACGGTTTTTACACCGTTGATGACGCCTTTGACATCAACTTTCTCGACCGACTCGCTACCGCATCACCGCTCTCTATGACTGACGAAGACCGCAACACGGTCGATCAAAGCATGCGTCCTCAAGTGGATATCGAATTCGACCCCGATGGTGCCCCCCTCTTATCTGCTCCAGGGTCGCCGGACAAGACGGGCGCAGAGTTGATGCTGTTCCCCGAGCGGTAAACCCGACCTCGCCATCCGTCCGGATCCCATGTTTTCATTTTCTCATTTTTTTTTTTTTTTTTTTTGGCCTGGTTACTTTTTGCGTTTGGTTCGTCTTCCAGAGGGCGATGTTGATTTTGTTTTTTCCCCGTTTGTTTGTTCTTGTGCATGTACTATCCAACCCGCATCAGCACGACCCCTCAAGTCCCCCACGCCATCTCCATCTCAACATGTACTCGTCCATCTATTCATGATTTTTCGATAGTCAGTAGCTAAAAGAGATCTAATTATTTGTAGTCTTGCAACCGATTGTATGTGATGCATGATGACGAATGACATACAACTCTACGACTAGTCAGTCTATCGAGCGATGCGATACGTGCCATCTCTGTGTTGTGATCAACGGCCACGAACAGCCGATCGCGGTAAACCGATCGGACTTTTCTGGCTGACCAGGTCGCTTTCTCACCTTCACTCGTCATACAAGTCACGGTTCGAACTCCACCAAGAAATTCAGCAGCTGCTCAACCTGAGAAAACAATCAAGGCGAGCGCTGGAAATCGCAATTCCCTACTAAATAGGGCCCGTATCGCCACAGCCTGCGCCGCCTGGCTACAAATCGTACACTACTACCTCCAATTAAAAATCGAGCATCACAATATCGTTTAAATAAAAAAAAGGGAAAAAAGAGATCCTGTCACGAAGGCAACGAAGGCGGCCTCCCCACCAACCCAGGAAACGCTCTCTCACTACTCAATGGTGCCAACCCCAGTTTGGGATTTCCCCTCGGTTCGACGCCGTCCGGTGGCGACGTCGAAGGGAACGTCGTCGCACCCGTCTGGAACGACGACAGATCGGGTTTGCTGTCGAATACGCCTGTCGCGGTGTCAGCACGACTCGACGTCCGTCTTTGGCGGATCGAAATCCCAGAGAGGGGACGACTTACCCAGCTTGCGCAACCACCGCTGTCGCACTTGATGGTACCCCCTGGATGGTAGCGCCCTTTGCACCAAATCCCACTTTTGCCCATGCTTGGCAACCGCCTACGTGCGTTTCTTACATCAACATTGCCTACCCTGCACGAGGGCCAGGAACGACGACGTACCTGTGCGAGGAGGTCATCCTCTTCTTTACTCCATTTGACGTACGGACTTCGTTGGCGTTTCGTTGACGATATGGGCGGGGGCATGTCTTGTTCTGTTACCCGGACAAGCTCCTTGTTCTTGGCCGGTGCAGTCGACGTCGCGGGCCCTGAGCCTGGTATCCCGTCGTTCTCGCCCCCGGGTGGCGTTGGCTCAGGCGGTGGCGACGCCTCACCACGCTCAATCTCCGGCAAAGGAGGTGCCGGCAGGTGTGTGAGATTCGGTTGAGCGATCACCGCATGTGCACCATCCGATTCCTCTTCGTTCAACATACCCTGGATGCGAGACACTTGTCTTGGAGTCGCATCCGCCGATTCATCTACGTGTGGAGACGTGTCCGGCAATCGGGGACTCTTTGCATCATTGTTTGTCGTGACCTGATTCACTTCAGAAACCGATTGTGAATCGAGCATCTGAGAAGAGGGAACCGATGTACTAGCACTACTCGTCCCTCCACCCGCATCGACTTGCGCCTGTGGCACGGGCTCACCAGCTTGTGGATGTGCAGCATGCGCAGAACGGGTCGGATTGTCCCCCGAGTCAGAACGAGGTGTCCCGGAACGAGACGCCGGCGTCGGCGCTGTAGATGAAGGTGCGTCCGCTTCAAGCTCTCTCCTCGATTTTGTCCTTCCTCGTGGTCTGGGAGTTGAGGTGGAAGGATCTCGTCGTTGTGTATCGGCCCTTTCTTTCCCCTTGTCTTCCGTCTGTGTCTGCGTCTGCGTCTGCGTCTGAAATGGTGACTGTTCCTGAGTACTGAACGCTGCAGCTTGGTCGGCCAACACATCCAAGGCCGACCTGACCCTCCCAACACCCGCGTTCGTCGCCTCGGCTGTGGTCGCAGACGACGAAGGCACTTTATCCATGGCTCGACCCACAGATTCGTGTAATGCGGTCAGCTTGTCTGGGCGCGCCGCAACTTTTCGCCGCTTTGGTACGGGACTTCCAAGCATGTCCGTAGATCGAGCATGTCGTGCACCCGCCTCCTTGCGAGGAGTATCACCGACCACGTCCACCTCCTCGTCTTCGTCGACTTCGACGTCGATGTCTTCGCGCATCATGGAGCGAGCGGCACTTAATAGCGAATCGAGAGGCGTTGGTGGGTAATTTGTACTGGCACCCTGCTTTGATTTCTGCGCTGATGGTTGTGCGGACGACGTGACGGAGGGAGCTGTCGTTGAAGAGCTGGGAGTTTGTAGTATATGATGTGGATATGCAGGGACGAACAACGGGACCGATTGCATCCCACGCCCGGGTCGCATCTGGCTGTTCATATAGACGAATCCACCCTCTGATGGATATCCCATGTGCGACGTGTTGCGTTTGGGTGTCTTGGGCGTGATTGCGACTGCCGTTGTCGCCGACTCTTCCCGCCTTCGTTCTCGCTCTCGTTCTTCCAAGTGCTGCGTCATTCCAGACATTATTCCTGCACGATGCTTACCGATCTTACGGGCTGCTAACAGGAGGTGTTCTGCTCTAGCATCGGCACTGAGACCTCGCGAGGTGGCCTTTTGTCGCTGTTTGTGTAGATTCGTCAGAGGATGAACGATGTTGGGTGCTTCTGATTTTCGGAGTTTAAGTTTGGGTGTTGGTTGAGAGTGCGAGGTGTGTGATGGGGTGTCGAGGAGGTCAATTATGGGTTCGTCTTCGCTGGCGGCGTGGTCTTCGTCTTCCGTGGCGGCTGAGTCTTTCTTTCGTCTCCGAGCATGTGGAGTCTTGGGATTCGGTGTAGGAAGGGGCATTGGCGAACGTGAGATCAGTGGTTGCATTAGTAGGAGTGGTCTTAGTCGGGTCAGTTCAGATTCGAGTATTTGTAATCGAGATTGTGTTTCGCTAAGCTGTTGATCAGGTATGAGGATGATGACGTGCCTGGCAAGGGAGATGATTCACCCGTTGGCGAAGACCCTTGTTGTCCGTTTCGGCGGCGTAGGTGCGTCCAGAGTCCTGTAGAGATCGTCAGACGTGGTCCAAAGACCGAATGTGTCATTCATGATGAAGATGTCGCGTTGATGAAGCTCGTAGCTGGTGACTGCTATGGGACGGCGACTGACCTCGTCGTGTTCTGAATTGAGTCGGTTCTTGGCTTGTTGAGCAAGGAGAGCCTCGGCCATCCTAGCCCATCCGTCCTTTTCAGAGTTCCATCGCAGACGTTGCTCTTCCGTTTGATGTAGCAGTAGATCTCGTTGTTGTATCAGGGCAGATATTACGTCGGCCTGTCTGAGGAGCTGATCCGGGTCTGGTCTAACCGAGGCGGTGAGTTTTAGGACCTACAAGGGGCATCCGAGTCATATACAGGAGGTAGAGATAACGCGTGCTATGCGCACCATGTCGACGAGCTCCTTTTCTCGTGTGGTGAGCTGACGATCGGCTTTGTCGATCTGACGCATCTCGACGACCTTTTTGCGCATCTCGATGATATCGGCATCGGGGAGGAGTTCGGGGGAAGTGCTTTTGGAGCATGAGGCCAAGTCGGGGTCGTCCTGTAGGGATTGTGGTGCGGTTGAAGGGGAGATGAGATGGACGAGGTCATCGAGGTCGAGCGGGGGACAGTCGTGGCTCATGCTTGTCGTAAGAGACCCCGCAATGACAGAGGGGGCGAAATCAAAAAGCCAGAAGCCAAACAAGACCAACGCCAACGCGCGGACGAGATCACGTGAGAAGAGTTATTCCCATTAGATCATGTGACTCGAGTGGCAGGTTAGTACATATTGCGGTCATGTCGACAGCCCGACAGCTCCTCTTCTCCCTCCTCGCCCTTCCTCCGCTCTTCCTTGCGTCCTACATCCTCGTCGGATTCCCTTATCCTCCACATCCCCCCGTCATACACCCTTCTCTCGCCAGTCTACCCTCCTCCTGCCCCTCCTGGTCCGTCTATCCAGAAGACTATTACCAAGGTGGATCCTATGTCTCGTTTCCCCATGGCCGAGTCAGTCTCCGTTTCGTCTCGTCTTTCGTGGAAAGCTAACACTACCCCACGTAGACGCGATATTGGCTGATTGGACCAGAACAGGGCCCGCGGGTTCGAACATCACGTTATCCCCCTATATACGTTCTCATCATCCTACAGGTAGTCCTCATTCACGGCCTCTCCGTCCCAGCCATCATCTGGAAGGACGTGGCACCCGTCCTCGCATCGGGCGGCTATCGCGTCCTCCTATACGGTAATCCCACTTGAACCCCCTCTATCCCCCTGGCTTATCGTGCGCTCAGATCTTTATGGTCGTGGGTATTCCGACGCCCCGGACGTCACATACGACGTCACCCTTCACACTACTCAGCTCGCCCTCCTCATGCAACATATCAGATGGGACGATGCATATGTCGTCGGTATGTCCATGGTATGCATTCACTGGTCGTTCAGAATTGCATCGATCGACACGATATAGGGAGGTGGCATCGCTGCCGCGTTCGCAGTCCAGTTCCCTACCTTGGTCAAAGGCAAAATTGCCCTCGTGGCATCCGCAGGCATAGTCGAGGCATGCATCCCCCTGTCGTTCTTCGCTCGTCCATCTTCTGATATCCCCGATAGCCGACCGACATTTCACGCACCGCAAAATTCATGTCATCACCGATTGTACAAAGTGTATCATCTCTTCCTCCGTTTCAGGTACGAACAGTCAACTTCATACCGCCCGGTGATTGCTCACGAACAGCAGCATTATATGCGTCTCCTCGCTAATAGTTCCAGTACTGCCGAACTCGACGCCATCGATCCCATCCAAGAGGTGAGAGTACTTCACATTGTTACGACTTCCTACCCAACCTCAGCCAGATCGTTCGATTGCAATCCGCACATCTTGTGCATTTCAACGCCGCCGTCGCATCCTCTCTCCGACAAGGTCCCGTTCGTGGCCTCGCATACGCCTTTAGCGCGCTCTCCAATTCTTCCAACGAAATCCTCCTCATCCATGTATGTCTCTTTCCACCAACATGATTCATCCCCCGCTCATATCCTACAGGGCACGGCAGACAAGACCGTTCCCTATAAATATGCCTTCAAGATCCAAGCTCTCGTCCCTCAAGCCAAGCTGGCCACGATCATGGGCGGAGGCCACGATATCACCGTTACTCATGCCCCGGAAGTGAACGCTGCGCTTGCTCACTTTCTCTCAGGAGGTCTTGTATCGGATACGGGCGTCAACCCGTAAAATTTAATTTAACCCTCGGGCTCTCTGTTAGACTCAACTGAAGCATAATGCGCACATTACTATATGCCACCTCTCCCTATGGATACCTAGCTGCCTTGGTCTGGTCATTTCTTTGGGCATCCTATATCACATGTCGCACTCTCATATACCTGTTGTTGTCGCTCTCTACTTCTACTGTCTTCTTAGTGGACTAATATATAGTGTTGTAAAACCTAGCGCGCGTGAATGGGATGGCGAATTCTGAGTCCGGGTCAACCAACGCAAGCATGAACCAGCAACAAGAAGGCTCGACCTCCACTTCAATTGGAACTGCTACTTCAGCGAACGCAACGGGCACATTTGCCTACCTGCAGCCCTACGCTCGATCCAAGTTCAGTCCCCATCTCTCGTCGTTCCATTCCGACAACGCCATCTGACCGTTCATGGATTCGTGAAGAACGCCCGCGCTCGCGCTCACCTCGCTCTGTGAGTCCCTGCCCCCACCTTGGAATAAGGAGCTGAAATTACTCGCGACGACGCCCCAGTTACACTCTCTTCGTTCGTCCCACCGGCTGCTCTCCCACCACACACACATTGCCCGCCCTACCTTCACCGCGTCGGATTCTCGCTTGCGTTTGGCGTTGCGACATGGGCGTTTACCACTGGGGACGCACGGAACGGGACTGGAATCGCGACGGGTGCGTCTCTCTGGCTACCGATCGTGGTCGTGGTCGTGTCAATGAGCTGACCCCGGTCCCTTCAACCTATGTGCGAACACGACATGCTTCACGCCCGCACACACACAGCCTGGTCGCTCATCTATCTTACCTTTCACGCGCGCCAATCTCTCCGTGCCCCACGTCATCCTATTCCGCTCGCACTGAGCGCTGGGGCGACTGCGTGTGCCGCGCTGTACGGGACAGAGTATTTCGTTTACCAAGCCTGAGAACCCTATCTAGAATGGACTGTGTGTTTTCCGACAACTAATGACATGCGTAGCTGCTTCGTTATCTTTGGCTACGTGAACCCCCCACCGCCGCGGTCGTTGGATTCGCGGTCCCGCGAGCGAGGGTAGGTTTCAATCTGAAGCTTCCGTGAGTATGTATTATCGTTTCCAGATGCTCCGCACGGAATTCGAAATCGGAGGCAAAAGGTACCAGAACCCCAGCGTATAGTACGTCTGACCTCACCGCATGACAATATTATATAGGAAGATATCAATGAATGCGCTCCAGTGGGTTTCTAGAACCATGACTAAACGCTGGACCTTCAAAGATGTCTGCGGAGCGCTCCAAACTTCCAAACATAGCTGGCACTTTGGGCGGCAGTTCTTTGACGAGCATGGAGTCACATCAGCCGGCCACTCTTCCATCTTATCGGATGCACGAGACTATTCACAAGAACCGCTTTGATGGCATTCGGCGAGGCCCTCTATGGTAAGGACTTAGAAAAGACTTCTATTGAATTACTGATATGAGCATATCACTCACGAATCCATTCTAGATCATCTTTCTGAGCATTCGTATTGTGAACGAGATTCGGAAACGTCGGATTGGTCACCAGTCTAACCAGCGCTTGTCGCATTGCAAATCCTCGTGACCAGCGCGACAAACTGCCTAGTTTGGCTGACCCTACGCAAACACCGATCTTCTCCTACTTGGAACCGCCGCATGGAAATCTTGTGAAGCAAGGTGATCTCAGCTTCTCCGATTATGATTCGTGCTCCCAGCATCATGAGAGAGATTGACAGTTAAGATTAGACTGAAACTCCGGAGGGCTCTCACTTTTTCTCCAACCTGGTGTAGTATCTAAATCGAGTTAGACTTGCGGCAAAAATGGGACGCAAGCTGTGAGGTGAATACCCTGCTCTGGGGATCCTCGAGGCTGATGGTCTGGCAGACAATGGTTCCACTATTGATGCCACATTAGACTCGATTGGTCAGGTTTGGACCGCTCATCACATGTGACTGTATGATTCTTATCTTTCCATAAAATTGCTGTCATGCACTGATCGTCCCCATTTACTACTCTGGACGTAGGACGGCCCTTTGCGCCTCTTTCTCCAATCGCTCTACTACGCGAAGGGTCAGCCAGCTGAGCTCGATGATGCCTTTATCCAGGAATACTTCAACTTGATCCAGACCAGCGTCGGTCTCGACGAATACGAATCTAGCGGCCCACACAAGGTTGAAGCAAACTTATCCAAACCGGACTGCGAGCTGGTTGATCTTGCGGAACAGCAGTCTAAGGTCCACTCAAGAACCGTTGGAGAGATGGTCAGCATCTGGTCGAGGACTTGTGCTATGGTGTGGATTTTCCTTTTTTTTCGTGGAGTAGAGAGTGCTGGCCGATGCCGGTTGACGAGCTAACAAGAGAGCCGCAATTGCCAGTGGTAGGATCATAGAGAGTAAGACAGCTTACCGTGAGAGTCAACCGCCTCAGAGAAGCATCGAGACGCTCGCCACGGAGAGGGTCCAGGGATTCGGAGTGGGGGTCGTTCATGCGCAGAGAGGTATTCCAGAGGCACGCTGAGGGGCAGAGGGTTGGAATGTTGGAGGATCAATCGATCTGAATCAGTCGGCAGCACCATCAATCTATTTTTCGGAGACAACCGTGAACGGAACTTTGACAAATTGCGTCACGACCTCCGAGTCTGCATATTCTTCCGAATCAACCAACGCGTGCGCATGCATGACTCGATTCAGAGTCTGGGAACTTCTAGCGTCAAGAACTAGTCTGGATACCAATCGACGATTCGCTCATTGGTGCGCTCGCCCTCACCTCGCTCTGTGAGTCCCTGCCCCCACCTTGGAATAAGGAGCTGAAATTACTCGCGACGACGCCCCAGTTGCACTCTCTTCGTTCGTCCCACCGGCTGCTCTCCCACCACACACACATTGCCCGCCCTACCTTCACCGCGTCGGATTCTCGCTTGCGTTTGGCGTTGCGACATGGGCGTTTACCACTGGGGACGCACGGAACGGGACTGGAATCGCGACGGGTACGTCTCTCCGGCTACCAATCGTGATCGTGTCAATGAGCTGACCTCGGTCCTTTCAACCTATGACACGACATGCCTCACGCCCGCACACACACACATCCTGGTCGCTCATCTATCTTACCTTTCACGGGCGCAAATTACTTCGTGCCCCACATCATCCTATTCCGCTCGCACTGGGGCGACGGCGTGTGCCGCGCTGTACGGGACAGAGTATTTCGTTTACCAAAGCTGAAGACCCTGTCTAGAGTGGATTATGCGATTTCTGACCATATTGTCGAAAGTACAATGACATGCGCGGCTGTTTCGTTATCTTTGGCTACGTGAACCCCATCGTTGCGCTCGTCCCCGTATAGATCCTCATCCTTTCAACAACAGCAAACCGTCGTCGACGTTTTGTGCCCGTCGATGTCCCCCACAGCCTTGGGGTCTGGTGTACTGTGCGACTGCTTGCTTACAACAGTTTGTGAAAGTAATGGCATGCTTGAATCGTTGACGAGACCCCGGCCGTTGGATTCGGCGGTTCACACGAGCAAAAGTCCATTTCAATCTAAAGCTTCCGTAGGTATGTAACATCGTTTCCAGATCCTCCACACGCAACTCGAAACAACCGGAGGCAAAAGGTAGCGGAACCCCAACGCATACGTCTGACCTCACCATGACAATCCCAAATAGGAGATATCAATGAATGCGCTCCAGTGGGTTTCTAGAACCATGGCTAAGTGCTGGACCCTCAAATATGTCTGCGAAGTACTCTAAACTTCTAAACATAGCTAGCGCTATCGGTGGCGGCGGATCTTTGAAGAGCATGGAGTTATCAGCCGGCCACTCTTCCGCCATATCGGACGCACCACTGACATTCATCAATCAGCTGCAGGTTATCTTGCATGCGTAACGTTTACGAGAATCGGAAAACGTTCCAGAAAAATATATCCATGACCGGCGCTCATCACGCTGCAGATTCTCGTGTTCGGCAATATTAAACTGCCTAGCAGTTCGGCTGAAACCGCTTCCAACTCCTGCTCTTAATTACCGCTTGCCAGTGGAAATCTTGTCAAGGTGATCACAGCTAGATCTCCGATTATTATTCATGCTCACAGCAGCATGCGAGGGATTGATGGTAAAAATTATATTAAAATTCTGGAAGACTTTCTCTCTTTCTCCAACTTCCCATATCTAACTAAGTTCAGATTTGAGGCAGAAACGGGACGCAGACCAGCGTGATGTGGACACCCCGCTTCTCTGGGGTTCCTAGAGATTGTGATCATCTGACCAAGAATGGTGCACACCATTGCCGCAGCCCACATCAGACTCAGTCTGCCAGATGGGTCAGGTTTCGGCCACTGACTCATCGCATGTGTCTGTACGATCTTCACCTTTTCAAGATTCGCTATCACGTACTGATACTCATTTCTTACCCTGGACGTGGGACGGCCCTTTGCGCTTTCTCCTTCGGCATCTTCAGTCAGATGTGGGGCACAAACGGGAAACTGTGAGATGAACATTCTGCCATTCTCTGGGATTTAGGGTCTATGGTAGTCCGGCGAACCAAGATAGAGGAGCACTGACCGAGCAAAGACCCTCAGGCTAGCTACGTCGGTACGATAACACCCCGTTGCAACAATGTCTGACGAAGGACTTTCCGTGATTCATTCAGAGACTTGTGCTATTTTTGAAGAGTTCTATGATGCGAAGGGTCATCCGGCTGAGCTCGATTATGCTCCTATGAAGGAATATTTCAACTCGACCAGGACTGGTCTCGATCTCGACAAAGACAAACCTGGCGGCGTGCACCAGGCTGACGCAAGTCCATCTAGACCTGGCTGATCTTCGTATTCCTAGTGCACACCTGCATTTGGTTGTCTTCGGGCCTGCGGCCAGTGAGTAACCGGTTTCCCTGCACAAAACGTGTCTTACCAACAAGTACCTATTCAGAGCCATACATGGGAATTGTCTGAATCTCTTCAGGGAAAATGCAAATACCACATGACTCGGACAGATGTAATAGAATCCTTCAGATCACAATTATATCGGACAACGACAAAGCCATCGTTGTCGTAAGTTACTTTCGGAACGTTACCTTCATCGTGATAGGTCAACGAATTTGTCGGCGGAGAATGGGTCCCAATGTGATTCTCTTCTTCTAGGAGTGCATTAAAAAATCATGTTCCGTGCTACGTACTCTTTATTATAACCCCAACGTCATGGTCCGGCGGTGAATCTGAGCTGACATGTACGGATCCCCCGTTTGCAATCACGGCCCTCCCCCCCCCCCAAACCTACAACACAACTTGGACATCCTGGTCGCTCAGATCTACCTCATCCTTCATGTGTGCCAGTGGGGATCTCTCCGTGCCACACGCCCTCCTATCGCGGGGGCCGGAGGCGATGGCATGTGCTGCGCTGTCACTAGTATCATGATGGGACGGAGCATTTCATTTATCAGAGCTGGGACTATCTGTTTTCCGTCCGTGTTATTGAAAGTACAACAACATTCTGCACAAGTTATCTGAACCCCCACCACTGCCATCGTCCTCATACAGGACCTCGTCCCTTCCAACATTGAAAGCCATTTTCAGCGGTTTCCACAAGCAAAGGGCGGCCGTAGGTAATCTCGGTTTAGCTGTCGATCGAGTCAATAATATTATACAATGAATAACTTAGTATGAATGAAAGGTTATGATGGTCTATCCACCTAGTCAACCGCCTCAGGGAAGCATCGAGAGGCTCGCCACGGAGAGAAATGCAAGCGACTTCAAGTCGCCGGAGTGGGGGTTGTTCATGCGCAGTGAGGTATTCCAGAGAAACGTTGAGGGGTAAAGGGTTGGAACAGTTGGGGGCGAAGCACCACTAGCATCAATCTATTCTTCGGAGACAACCGTGACCGTGAACGGGACTTCGACCGTGACCACCTCCAAGATTATGTATGTATTGGGTCGGTTGTCTCGCCTGCAGAGAGATCGTCACGGCACTGATCCTCGTGGTCAGCGGTGTTTTACTAGTTCGGCTGAAACCATGTAAGCCCACCGAATCCTCCTACTAGTACTAGCCTAGTAGTAGTGCGCCGCCCGGAAACCTTGTCAAGCGAAATGATCTTCAGTCCAAGCTTCTCCGATTAATATTTCCATGTATTGCCAACGATCGTGGGAGAGATTGACAGATATTATTAAGACTAGATTGAAACTCCGGAAGGCTTCCTCGTTCTCTCCGATCTCCTCAGCCTTGTACCTTACATCAGGCTTGGGTTACAAGCGAGACGTAAAATGGAGGCCCAGGCTTTCTCCAACTTGAACCGCCGATACCTTCAGTCAGATCTGCGGTGACACCTGGTGACTCATCATGGTCCGGCCGGTAATGATAGTTCCGCCATTAATGCCAGCATCAGACACAGTCTGTTCGACATTGATCAGGTTTTCCATTCATCATTGACACATTATCATACGCTGATTGTCTTATCTCCCACTCTGGCACAAGGCTTTGTACTTCTTTCTCTGACCGCCGATACCTTCGGTCAGATCTGGCGCGCAAACATGGCGCAAACGGTGAGATAAAGGCCCCACTTCTCTGGGGTTTTTGCCGATACCTTCAGTCAGATCTGCGGCATAAGCGGGGCGCAAACCGTTTAATGTGACAATAATAATTCCACCATTCAAACTGACGCGACCGCATCAGACTCTGCCTGATATTGATCAGGTTTACATTCATCAGTGACACATTGCCATACGCTGATTGTCTCGTCTCCAACTCTGGGCCAATGCTTTGTGCTTCTTTCTCCCACCGCCGATACCTTCAGTTAGATCTGGGGCACAAACATGGCGCAAACGGTGAGATAAACCCCCATTTCTCTAGGATTTTTGGGGCTGTGATATCTGGCCGAGCAGGATAAAAGAGCACAGATCTCGGAGCACAGACCATAGCTACTTCACTACTACACCAAATACCTCATCTCAACGATGTCCGACCAATCTAAAGATGCCCCCGCGACTCACAGCAGGATCCGTGATATCTTCGAAAAGCTCCACGACTCGAAGAATAAGCCGGGTAAACTCGATGAAGATTTTATCGAGGAATTTTTCACGCTGGTCGCGGACTCCATGCCTGATGGCGATCCCCGTAGAAATGTGGACCCTACGGGATCGCACGTGACCCAAGCCAGGCTATCCCAACCAGCCGCAGGTCTGATTGATGTTCGTATCCCTGTCCGGAACGAGAGATTTCTTGTCGCCGACCTCGCAGACGGTGAGTAACCCGTTTCCCCACACAAAACTTGTCTTACCAACAAACAACCAGTCATAGTCCTGAATGGGACTTCTCAGAGGTTCGGACATCAAGGGGCTGCAGGGAATTACGCCATGGCGACTATAAGGGGATTTCCTACTATCACAATCGAAGCAGGCGGGCTCTTCGTGGTAAGTTACCTTTCGGAAGGATAGCCTCATCGTGATAGGCTAACGAATTCGCCTCTTTCCCCCTTGTAGTTTGTGGGTGAGTCCGATGCCATTTAATATGGGGGCATCATACATATTTTTATTGTCAATCACTAACTTTTCCTTCTAGGCTTACCAGCCGATGTCGATGTCGAGCAAGGCGCGGGACAATGGGTCCTAATGTGATCCTTTTCCGACACGAATGCACGGGTTTCTTCGTCTTGAAATACGAAATAACCCTAAAACAATTGTTCTGTGCTACGTACCTTTCTGCTACAACCCCAACGTACCGTGCCACGTTCTTGTACTTGTATTTCGTTGAAATCTGATGTTTGTACATGGGGTAAAATCGTCCTGCGAGCTCGTGATAACACCCGACATAGGCTTCTCCCTCCCGCCGATGCTATTTGAGGGGCGACTCGCGGGGGAAGGGGACTTACTAATCCAACATTACTTCCGTCACATTCAAGTTCATAGCGACGTCTGGAAGACAACAGTGTCAGTGGGCCGAACGAGCAGGATGTCAAAAAAAAATACGTAGAATAAGAATGGGATTTGTATATGACTGTACAATAGTCAGAATGATGAGCTTTCCATACAGTAATGCACGACGCTGGGGAATTACAACGCTTATCATCGTGGACCGACTATCGGTATAACTATATTGATCACGGAAACTGTTGACCCCTGGGCGGGCGCAAAGCGCAAGCAAAGAAGACAGTCCTACCAGTGTGTAGGAGAGGACAACGGGGCCCCTGGGGCCTGGGCTGTCTCTCTCGTTTGTTGCATCCGTCGGGCGCTCCTCCATCTCTGAAGAATGAGGTCGCATACAGTCTACACGGGGAATGGGTATGCAGTTTCCAGCTTATGAGAGCTCGGGGATTGGCCGCTACCCCTACGGCCCTTCCAGGGCAGTTTAGGTAAACTGCAGATTGGTTGGAGTGCGCACTGGCAGGAGTAGAGAAGGTGAAAATAGGCCCCCTGTGAGTGCTGAGCGTGATCCGACGAAAGGCTGGTGGCGTATGAGTGGGTGAAGGTGGCGGGAAAGGAGGCTTCGGTTACATACCAGCAGTGGCCGGCCGGGCAAACAGGAACCTTGCGGGTGCACAACGACACTTTGCCAGTGATCATTACATGCGGCATCACGCTGGAACCAGTCAGTGGGAATCCCTCTTCAAACCATCTCGAAGGGTTGTTCGTCGATGCCCGACACGGAAGTTCCAGCCAGCCAGACTCGGATCAGTGTCTGTGACAGCTTATCTCGAGTCTGTACTCACTCGTCATGAATTCTGTGGTAGTCAGCGACTGGACTACGCATATGTTCGTACTATTACTGCCAGTGGCAGTGATTCGGAGGAAAATATTCGGGCGCCTGTACGATACGTACTGGTACCTTCCTTCAAGTTACCCCAACAACTCGCTGTCCTCACCAAACATACGTCCTCGCTCGCAGTCGACGCATTTTCATCTTGCCTTCGTAGCGACTCCCCCGCAAATGCAGTTGAACTTCTAGAACATTCTATAATCATCGTGAATGCAAGCAAGTATGACTGCGATGCTCTCATCGTCTTATTCGACCGGGACCCTGTTCGGGTGCCATTGTCAGTGACAAAGGAACGTGTCCGGGAACTGTCCTCAAAGCTCGGTAAATTGATCGTGAGGCAAAATCGACGGACGTCAAGAGATCTTCTTACTGGAACTCTGGGACGAGATTGTTTCTCCAATTGTCGAGATCCTCCTGACGATACATCCACCTGCTGTACCAGTGAATCACGCACTGGTGGTGCCCCACCGCCGAGTTCACTTTTCTTCCCCTCCGTGCCACTGGTCCGTACAGGAAGGGTCAACGGAATCTCGCTGACCTCTACATTTCGTCTTACACCTCCACCCTTGGTTCCCTCATTCATGCTAGACGCCACGACCTTTCACATTCTGCAGCAAGATCGAAAACGTTTATTAGTATAGGTCAAGCGACAGCCAAGGGAGAGACTAAACTCGTTTCCGTAGCCGCAGAGCTGGACAACATTTGTCAGCGCGTCGATGGGGTCGCGAAAATCACGCGTATCGAGGACAGGAATCTTGCATCGGCCGGGTCTCTGACTCGGAAGAGCTCGGCAAGAACCAGTGAGTTCATCTCGTGTGTCATGGTCTTCCCAACCAGACACAGCCGTTCGAGTCGGCGTTTGCTCTTCACGATGGACATTTCACGGTCCAACGTATCGTCCAGTGCGAGCTAGAGAACCCCGAGTTCGCATATCTATCGGCCTGTTGCACGACCGTCGGGGACAAGGATAGTCCAGACGAGGTGTTCCATCTCGCGTCGGCGATGCAGTTTGCAGGGTTCCGTTCCATGATCGGGACGATGTGGGCGGTGGACGACGGACATGCTAACAAGATCACGTCGTTGTTTTACGACTACATGAAGGACGAGTCGGGTTGTCTGGATCATACTCGCGCAGCGTTCGCGTTGAACAGGACGATGAGAAGATTACCAGATATACCCGTCGATCAACGGATTCTTTATATACATCTCGGTGCCTAGTAGTTCTATACCCTCGTTTGCCCTCTTGCTGAGATACGAGTCGTTATCCTAATCAACACTGTAGTAGGTGCGATGGGAGATGCAGTACGCTATCCGGGACGAATACAAATCAATGATCGATACGGCTCAAAAAACATCTGTCAGTGTTATAGAGCCACGCTCGTCAAACTGGCAGGCATTGGAGTGACCAATACCTCAAGTTACGATCTCCGATACCTGCCAGTGTAAGGAGCGGATCGCTCGTCGCTTTTTCTGATCAGGTCTGCGGTGACATGTGGTGTTAATCAGACAGTCTGAAAAGTTATTTAGGTTTGAACTCGGGATTCCGCATCCGTCTGATACCCTCCGTGCACCGGCGAACTCGTTGCACCTGTTGAGACGACGTCGGTGACGGTCGTGGGCACTGGTGGTGGCGAACAATCGTCGTCATCAAGTAATGCCCACGAGGGGAAGGGAGATACGTGGAAAGAGCGGGGCCGAGGGAAGTCCTCTATCGTAGAGTGGACTCATCAGCAAGTCTGCGAGACCACTTCATCTGCCCAAGTACCCCTTTCAAAATAACTCAGCCGACGGGAGAGAAAAAAAAAGGAAATGAGTACAGACATCGTCAGTTTACGGGCCTCCAAAGATCTACTCTCGCTTGTATGACGGCGATCATCTCTCTCGCCGGTCGCACTTTTCAAACTCTTTCCTGGCTTCGGCTCGCTCGCTGAGATTCTTGCCTTGGGTCCTGCGCGCACGCGCTGTTGCTCCGTCAACGGTTGTGGCGTCAACATCAACAGAACGACGCGGATGGCAGAGGCAGCGGACATGATCGCCTCTCACGATGGGTGTCGTTGGACGATGGCGACGACGTAGTCAAGAAGAGAATCGCGTGCGGGTGGGATGAACATGTCGTTGTACTTGGAAGTTAGACACGAGAGCAAGGGACCAGCAGCATGTCGGTTCATCGGAGTTCGAATGACTTGCACTTGCGCGCCAGGTAGTACTGCTTACTATGGAACGTCAAGACTTCACTCGGAATGCTGGTATGATTCGTTGGAGGTAGTTCTTTTTCAGCTATCCAGAGGAATATAACCTTCAGTTTACCTCAGCTATCGTGACATTGACCCTAAAACGTTCTATCCGAACCGTCGTCGCAAGTTACCCGCTGTGGAGTTCCCGACCGTGGATGATTTACACGCTCACCTCCAAGATCCCGTCAACACTCGTTGGAATTCAGATCCGACGAGGTCTTCTGCTTATGCACTCCCCCCTGCTCTCCGCACAGCCGGCCCAGTCAGCGTTTCAACCCAGAATATTCAGGATCGGGTTGCTCAGTACCATCCAACCTCGGGCTACTTATTTGGCAGAGGAAATAATACGTTCCAGCGGATCAAGAACCATCGATGCACAATGAATCCCGTGGATAATGTTTATTGGCCATTTGCAGACCAGGAGGAATGGTCGTTTGCCAAGTTTCTTGCTGAAAACTTTACTGAGCTCCAGATCAGCGAATTCATTAAACTCCGTTGGGTATTGTACCGTCTCGATCATATTATACTAGTTTACTTACCGAGTCTCGATTGCCAGTTTGACGATAAGCCAAAATTTACGTTTACCTCCGCACAAGAGCTACTGGCCTGGATCGACTTATTGCCATCGGGACCTAAATGGCAATGTACAGAAGTTGAAGTGGACAGTCACGACATCAAAACGAAGATGGAAGTAATCTGGCGCGACGGCCTCGAGGTTGTGGAGAGTCTGTTTGGGAATCCGATCTTCGCTCAGCATACGGTCTTTGATCCTCTTCGTATATGGCAGGACGCCGGTGTGGAATACGGAGAATGGTTCACCGGGAATCAATCATTTAACATTCAGGTCCGTCGTAGTATCACGCTGACTGTGTCGTTCATGCATTGTTCATTCCTAACGTTTCAGAACTCTCTACCGGAAGGGTCCACCATCGTCCCCATTATTGTCGCCTCAGGCAAGACGCCGGTGACAAGGCATACCGGGGGCTTAGATATGCACCCCCTGTTCTTGACGATCGGTAATATCAATTCTGATGTTCGTACGAAGGCAACAGCCCACGCATGGCGATGCGTGGCGCTTATGCCAATTCCAAAGCTCGAAACCCATCCAGACTATCAAACAACTCTTCAGTCACGCATTTGGCACGGTTGCATTGACTTAGTAACCGCAAATCTGAAGCAGGCAGCCAAGGTTGGTATGTTTATGACCGATCCATTGGGTAATATCCGGTACTGCTTCATCCCTCTCGTGGCATGGACGGCGGACCTTCCGGAGCAGTGACTGGTTTCTTGTGTCTCGAAAAACGCATCCCCCGTCACGCAAGCCAAGCTCAAGGAGTTCGGCGATGCCAACCATCACCCCTCTCGCTCAGGGAATCACACGCTCGATCTAATCTATACGATCAGCCAGAAGGTGGATCCATGAATCTGAATCGACTCCAAAAGTCCGCCAGGAAGCTGATGCTATTGGGAGTACAGAAGACTGGGCGCACACTGAAGTATCCACTTTCCTGGTCCCCGAGATTCTACACAGCTTTTTCAATCACATCCTCAGATGGTGCACGGAGGTCGTCGGAAGTGACGAGCTTGACACACGCTACAAAGTTCAACACAGACGTGTCGGCGTACATCATTTCACATCTGGAGTGTCGCATATCAAGTAAATGACCGGACGGGAACGTCGCGACATCCAGCGTACTCTCATTGCAATGATTGCTGGCGCTGCACCCCCTGATTTTGTACGGGCCATCCGTGTGCTCATCGACTTCATTTACCAAGCACAACAACCTGTCCACACGGACCATTCCATTGCCGATCTGCAAGCATCACTAGCTAATTTTCATGCTTTAAAGCATAACATCCATGAGGCGCGCCAGGGGAAGAATAACCTCAGGGAAGATTTCTGTATACCTGAACTTGAGCTTTTGTTGAGCTTCGCTGGCGCTATCAAGAACAGCGGCGGGTTGATCCAATATACTGCCGACGTCTCTGACCGCCTCCTTATCACGCATTGCAAGATTCCACTTGAGAGAACAAGTTGCCAAAAAGATCAAACCAACCAGATTGTCCGACTCCTCGACCGGGAAGAACGCATGCGCTTATTTGACATGTACCTCCTACTTCATCACAACAATGAACCTCTGGTGAACGTGGTGGAAGAGGAAGACGCGCTAGTTGTTTCCGTGGATCCTACCGCCGTGCGCATCGCTCCTGAAGAACTGTCTCGTTTTAACGCTCCGCAACCCATCTGTGATCATTTCATCCTCACTGACAATGTCAAAGCAACCATCACGGTCACGGTAAAGCCCGATCGCTTTCCCCTCGGCTTGGCCGAGCTTCCACGTATTTACGTGCTGCCAGACTTTGTCACCGAGCTCCAGAAATATATCGCGCAGTATACCACTGATGTGCGTACAGTACTGGACACCTTCACCGACATCAAAGTGTGGTATAAGTTCCGTATCCAGCTCTGTTCAAGTCTTCAACCGTTGGTCGCTACTCCAAGCCAAGTAGTCCAGGCTCAGCCTCCGACGGGCACCTTCCCCTTGGGAAATTGCGATGTGGTACTCTTGAACGTTGACGGCCGCAGTCCACACAATCCCAGTTGTTAGGTTTTCGTGCAGCTATCAATTTATGTATGTGTTTAATATTCTTTCAGACGCCATAGCCCAAGTTCGGGCAGTATTTCAGCTGTGCCCACTCCAGCGCTCGCAAGACAAGGTTCCCGACTTTTTACAGATGCGGCTTCTTTACATCCAACCGTTCAACGTTATCGCAACTCCGGACGATCTCCCAGACTCCCGGGTGTGGCTGCTCGAGAGAGCAGTGATCAAAAGCTGTCCGCCCGTCAGCCAGCCCGTCGCTCGTATTGGCCTCGTGGTACCCTTGACCGAGGTGACTCAGGTAGTGGAGCTGGTACCTGTCTTTGGCGCATCAGTGGATCGCCACGGTGTTACAGCGTCGACGTCACAAGAATTATACGAACGCTTCTACCTTGATTACCATGTGGACGAGGATAGTTTTCAATATTTGCATCAACACTGGCATCAACCTACAGATGGAGGGGATGGCGTC
>JBBPLY010000174.1:4083-39660 GCA_038090035.1 Xerocomus nothofagi | reverse complement strand
GTGTGAAGAGGATAAGAATAGAATTCACACGAAGCGGAAATGAAAACCATGAGGCATGACATCATAGGTTCTAGACCTAATCACGTGTCAATGTCCCACGATCACGTGCAACTGGTCACGTGACTTTAAAAGATAAAATTTGACTAAGTTCAAAGGTGAATGAGCGTAGTGAAAAGTTAAGTGTACATGGTGTTTATAACAACAATCGTAGTTAAGGGGACTTGGCAGCATCAATCACATACTTGTTGTGTCATGCTGGCCCCTGAATTACAACAAGCAGAACTCTAGTCAAGTTCTTGCTGGAATTCCCTCTGGCATTTGCTCATCTCTACTCTCTGGTCCTGATTTAGTGTTTGGTTGTGCCTATTGTCTTAGGTTGCCAACAGATCCCACATCAAGCTTCTCTTTGATCACCATGGACTTCTATTTCCTATCTATTATATCCTTAAATAGTAATTCTGTACATGCACAGCTTGGTCTGTGCACACACTTGTAACAATATAAAAGCTAGGTGTTCAAAGCTGAATACTCTTCAGTTTTGACCACTTGGTTATTAGCAGTTCATGCTCTAGTTACTTAAGGCAACTCTTCTCATACCTAAGTTAGGTTTCATTTGATTCATCAAGACTTGAGTGGACAATCACAGTCAAGGGAACTTGGCAAAGTTGATCACATACTGTTGTGTCACTTTGGCCCCTGAATTGTAACAGTACCTGTGCTGCAATGTGATTCATATAGATTGCACATCATGTTGGCGACCTAAGACAATAGGCGCAACCAGACACTTCGAACAAGGACTTAGTAGAGACTAGTGAATGCCAGAGGGTATTCCAGCAAGAACTTGACTGAAGTTCTGCTGGCATAGTATTCATACTATATATACTAATCTACTGTTTGTACATGTGTATAGACATAGAACATAATGGAACGTTGTAGAACATTCTAATGACGTATCGTGAGAGAGAGAAGCATAGTGTGTGAATAAAGAAGCATAGCTGTGGGTATGGAATGGAACATCAGAAGAGAAGCCCACGGTGATTAAATACATGAGGCAAACAGCCTCGCATAGCCGTGATCCCATCGGGCATGGAGGTTAAACACAGCCAAGTGCACAGCAACTCAGCCACATGACGTGAGGAGCGCACAGCAGCCACTCATACCACGGTCACATGACACAGGCACATGATAAGGTCACGTGATCCATCAAGGAAAACATTGAAGTCCATTTTATGTAGTGTAGGGTGTCCATTAGCCCTTAATAAAATACGGAAAAATGTACAAAATAAATAGGAAAATAGAGCATTCGTAACACATCACTTTTCATTTCTCTCTGCAGCAGCAAATGAAATGACCTTTTGTGTGAGGTGGAGATGCTGGACTGCTTGAAGAAGGGTAGGGAGAGTGGTATATTTGTGGTGCTTGACCCAGAGTTCTTGCTGGAGCTTGTCAAGGTAGACGGTACTGCAATGTTGAATGATGGTTTGAATCAAAGTAAGGTCCACTGAGCTGGGCACACAGCAACACCCAGTAATGCAAGAGTATTTGTAGGGGTTAGTTACAGTGCCATATTTTGAGTAGAGGGCAAGAATCTTGTAGACAAATGATCTCTTGACACCCAATCTGCAACAGATCTCCTTGATACTGGCAGTATGCCAGTGGCTGTCATGGTATAAGAGCAGAATTTGAGCTTTGAGGTCAGTAGAAATGATGTGGGGGGACATGATCAATGGTAGCGAGATATGTTGGCAGCACAATCATGATGGTGATGAGGCCAAAAATCCAACCATGCTTACTCAGCGTCACTCAGATGCGCCCGGGGTCCCTCCTGGCAGGTTCCGACTCGCGACTTTCGAAGATGCCTTTTCCACATTCCTTTGAAAACCGCTGTAAACCAGACTTGAGCCAATGACATGTCGAATAACATGAGTAGCTATATTAACAAAGGAGTCGGGGACAGGCGCTTGTGCCGCTAACGATTCGTATTACTCGGGCTTTTCCGTAGTTCGACCTGTACAGTTTCAGGAATCAGTGCAGTATCCGACCAGACGCTTCATTTGGGAAATATACCTCATCGTCGTGCGCTAGCATTCCCCACTTCTTTGGTTTCTTCGCGAAGCTCAGCAGTCCCAAGAGGGCCAACGTCGCAAACGACATGATCACCACAGCAAGCGTCAATCCAGCACCCAGGAAACCGGCGCCCACTGGACTAATAGGCGATAGGGCTGCCGAACGAGCTTGCTGTGCGGCAAGTGTGAGCGCACCGCATCCCCTATCTTGTGAATTCTGGCAGACGTTGCACCAGGCGGCTGTTGTATTCACAGCAGAGGGCTATGGTCCCGAGTCAGCGGCCCCCACAAACGTCAGTTGGGAGATGCTTACAGCCACGGCATCAATGAAGACGGAGAGTGGAACGTCCCCCGTTCGGTTCAAGAAGTTGTACGTCGTAAAGTCGCTGGTTCCGTTCTTGAAATTGAACCGAATCACAGGTTCACCTCCGGAATCCGGTTGGCGAACCTCGAACGCTACGGCAGAGGCATAGTCCACTGAAGTACACGCCACTTAGTGGGGAGGTATGACAGCAGAGGCGACAGGGTATGGCATTCACCGATTCCAGCCAGCTCTGGGTTGGCAACTGCGATGCCCGTCATGTTGAACAGGGACAGGAAAGGTTTGTAAGCGATGGCCGTGATCATCATCTTGACAGGGTTCGTCGTGTTCACGATATTCTCGAACGCGTCGAGAATGGAAGGCACGATTGCTTGGCCGGCGACTGTACCAGACGAGTGTTCGACCGACGAGAATAGAACCTATGCGGCATGACTCACTGTTCCCGATGCCAGAGACGCTTGGGTCGGTGAAGACGTTATATTCGTGCCAGTTTGCGAGGGCCCTTGCTTGTGCGAGGAAAGTGGGAGGAAGTGCTTGAGCGAACGTGGCGTTGTGAATGCTGTTGACGTTCATATAGTCATATATCTAGGAGAGGGATTCGATCTCGAGTCTCGTAAACGATGCAGTTCCAACGTACGTTCCACTATAACCATGTCAGACCCGATGTAGAGGCTACGCCTCAAAACGAGGATTCGTACCATGTTTTCCAAGCCGACCGATCGACCGTCCAGGTAGGGAGGGAGGAGATCAAGGAAAGCAGCGCTTTGATTGGCCATTTGTTGAAACTCTGCAGAGTTATAAAAGTCGGTTGTGTGCGTGTCAAACGTCTGCAGGCGGTGAATCGCTTCCAGGAGAGGGAAATCCTAAGGTACTAACGTTGCAGTCCAAGAATCCTTCCAGCGAGACATCCAAATTTGGAGCCACGGCGTCGACTTGATTCCTCAGTCAGTTAGTTCGATCACAGGATAGGATGCTGATGACTTACTGGGGACATACTGATGATTCCAATTGGGTCGAGTCAATATCGCCGTGAAGATAAGACCACCGAGACAAATACGAACCTGATATCCACTAAGAGGAGCGACGATCGTCGAGCCATTCGCGATCGTGATGTTGTTATCGGCCGTCGCGGGCCAAAGCCCCTGCGTGAGCGAAACACACGAGTCATATACGACACCACTTTCACCGCCCAAGTCAGCGCGGATGTACACTTGAAACTGGTCGAAGAGACCAGTGCTCATTCTGGGGACGTATGAGGGGGAAGAAGCATTCAAGTAGATCGATCGTAAAAGCTGGCCTAGCTGAAACTCTTGAAGCTAGAGCGAGTTCTTGGAGATTTGGCTTAAAGGCTGTCCGAGAGCTGGAGGTAACTTACATTACCCAATGGCGTGATTTGTGTTGCGGTCGCAGTGTATGTCGTTGGGCTTTGATAGAAACCTTGGCGATCCCCATGGCGGACGATAAGCACGACACCGAGCATTTGACCGTCGTTCCCCGCCATGGCTGGATGGACTTGGAAGACGGAAGGCCTACGAATGAAGGAAAGCGAAGGGCCTGCGATTTACAAGAACCGAGCAGATGAGTAAATATGTATTTCCGCTGTGCGTGTGAGTGATGTATCTTCGACCCATGTGCCTGCCAGTGTGTCCACCTGACGCTAATGTAATGGGGAAATCCCGGACTCCGAGTCCCTGCGTTCTTAAAGTGGGATGACCATGAGAGCATCAAGTTCTCACCCTTCCGTGCGACGGCATATACCTCAGAGCAGAATACTAGAGCTGTTCCTTGCGTTCCCTGATCCGATAGAGTACTGGCTGAGCCTCCTCGATCGTCGTGACAGCTCGGAAGCCTAACAACCCTACTACCTCCGGGAATGATCCCTATCGATGTTCAATCCAATATTGTTCTGGTTGAAGGGGGACCCTATAGTCTTATTTCAAGGATTCAAAGTTCGGATTTCGACGCCTCAATTGTCGCACGGTTGGGCGTTTTGATAGAACATAATTTTGAACTTCGGACCTTTATCACGGTAAAGTGGTGCGGCCGCGAGTCTATGGCAAGCCCATCTCCGATCTATTATTATTCTGGTTGAAGTTCAGCAGGCAGCTACTATACGTAGTGTACTACATAATCGAATTCTAGGTATGGAAAAAATATCTACCGCCGTGGGTCATGGCTTAGTTATGGATTATGGATGCAAAATCCCTGCCAGGGCCCTTGGATCGGGAAGTGTTCAGAAATCCATGTATGTCCTTTTAGGGAGTATCCGGGGTTATACCGGTGTGCGTCAGGAGGGAGTCGACTTTGGCCGACACGGACCAAGTTCAGCTACTAATTCTCTGACTCGTCAAACCCAGCCAATTACCAGGATGCAATCTGTGGTACGTTTGTACCCTCCAGCATATGATATCCGTGTCGAGGAGATCCCTATCCCAAAGTAAGTGTTCCCCGCGCTTAGCATGGTGACGATTGCGTTCCGAGATGGTTGTCAATCAGGGCCCTCAGGCTGATAAGATTACAGAATAGAACATCCAGACGATGCGATCGTCAAAGTCAAGGCATGTGCATCTTTTGGGTTCTTCTGAACACATATTCATCGACATTTTCGGGCTCTGCTAGCTTGCGGGGTTGTGTGGCAGCGATTTACACCTCTACCGTGGAACTGAGAAGTTAACAGAACCGTAAGCTGCTGAGAAAATTGCTCATCAGGATTCTGTGACGGAAATAATGTTTTTAAGTTTCGTCTGTGGACATGAATTCATCGGAGAAGTGGTCGCCCTCGGTGCAAACTTCCAACCGGGGGCGACCGATCGACCACCTCTATACTCTTCTCTCAAAATTGGGGATAAAGTCGTCTCACCGTTCACGGTGTCCTGTGGAGAATGCCAGTACGTCATTGTATTGTCCTTTCCTCCCTGGTAATTATCATGGTCACATCCAGTTACTGCCGCGTTGGTTTCACTTGCAGATGTGTCGAAAGCCGACTCTTTGGAACGCCGCACACACCGGGGGGGCAAGCCCAGTATGTTCACGTCCCACGCGCGGGTGGTACACTCTACAATCTCGAAGGGATCTTGGCCGCTTCTGTGCATCCAGACCCAGAGATCAAGGGGACAATCAGAAAACTCGCGGACTCGTCATTACTTGCACTATGCGATATCTTACCAACAGGTGTATTCGCAGCCTTCCAAGCATTGAACCACCCGAAGACTCTGCCGATGCTGACGTCGAGGCCATACCCTCAGAGTTCAGGAGCTGGCCTATTAGAGAGTGGCATTTCAGTCCCATTGAAGGAAGAAGACAAGGTGCTGACAATTGCGATCGTTGGTCTTGGACCAGTGGGAATGGTACGTCGACGATCGCTAGTTGTGCAGAACACAATCGTTGATATAGATATGGACGGTAAAAGTGTGCGTGTATTGCGTTGCTCGACATGCTGTATGCGAGAAATATCGAGTTTCGCATTGTCGCAATCGACCCGACGGAAATTCGACGCAAGAAAGTGGAGGCGATGTACGTCAATGTCTCCCAGGCGTATGGCAAGCACCGAAATGGCTGCCTTGAAGTATCCGATATCGCAACGAGCAAGGATATTGTATCGAAGTGGACGGAAGGAATCGGATGTAATTCAGTTTTGGAGGTGAGCATGATGTCGATGAATGCTTGGAACGACATTGTCGCGTCTCACTGTTTGTGATACTACAGGTTGTCGGGAACACGAGTGCTCTTTCGCTTGCGTATGAATTAGTGCGACAATTTGGGTGCATAAACTCGGTTGGAGTACACGCAGATCACCAACTGCCCTACAACGGTCGAGAGCTGTACAACAAGAATGTGTCGCTTGACTTTGGACGCTGCCCAGTACGAGCGATGTTCCCTATGGCACTTGACTTGCTACTCAGAAGGCAGGACATCTTTGGAGAGGTTGGGGGAGAGACAAGCCTAGTGGAGAAGGTTGTCGGGTTCGATGTAGCGGCCGAGACATACGATGAATTTGACAAGGGAAGATGTGGGAAGGTATTGTTCGATCCGTGGAGATGAAGAATTGTATTCCATGATCTCGTCTAACTTGTATATGTAGCCTCGAATGAAAGTACTACGATTCGAAGGAGAACTCCACTCGTAACAAATCGATGCTTTCATTACTAGTAGGTGTGGCATTGACGCGACGGTGACTATGTCACGTGCTATGTCACGCGTGTGTCACGCGTCTCGCTCATGGAAAACTAATACGAGAGTTTGGACGGCTGCTGCCAGGTCCTGGACTTGCAACTCGGTTCTGACAATTCTGCGTCACGCAGCCCCCAGAGCTATCGAGCCAGGACATTAAGCTCGTTCGATACTTTGTGGAGATGTACATCAAGACTCTGACGATCCAGGGGTTCAAGTCCTGTCAGTGGCTCGCCGAATCTAACTGCCCAAGTATTCACTGATTCGATCCAAGACCGCGATCAGACACAGATAGAGCCGTTTTCACCACAGCACAATGTAGTCGTCGGACGCAATGGCTCTGGAAAGAGCAACTTTTTCGCAGGTTAGTATCTATTCCGAATGGATGTGACAATGTCGAGCGTGTCTGTCAACGGGCAAACTCAGAAGGAGCATAAGCCTTCTGGGATTGTGTGGCGGCGCGGGCGGCGTACCACATCTTTCGTCATCGTCCTCTGGTGATGTTTCGCTGCGAGGGCATGATGCTCAAGTTACATTGATAGCCATTCGGTTTGTCCTGTCCGATGCATATACTTCAATGTCCCGCGAAGAACGTCAAGCACTTCTACACGAAGGTGTTTCAGTGACTACCACCCTATCTGCCTATGGTACGTCGTCGTACCCCCCTTGCAATTCCTTCATTCATGGGATCCACAGTTGAGATTGTGTTCGACAACTCGGATAACAGGTTTCCTACTGGGCGGGACGAGGTTATCATCCGACGAACGATTGGTCTGAAAAAGGACGAATACAGTCTCGACAAGAAAAGCGCCAGTAAAGCGGATGTTATGAACCTCCTCGAAAGTGCCGGGTTCAGTAAATCGAATCCATACTACATCGTTCCTCAAGGCAGGGTAATTCGCTTATCTTTTGTCCGACTGCGTGCGTTGACACTGAACGCCATAGATTACCGCGCTCACAAACGCCAAGGACCACGAGCGGCTTGCTCTTCTCAAAGAAGTAGCGGGAACCAAAGTTTACGAACAGCGCCGTGCTGAATCTCTTCGGATCATGGCAGAAACGGACGCAAAGCGTACCAAGATTAACGAACTGCTCGAATATATCGAGTCGCGCTTGACAGAACTCGAGGAAGAAAAGGAAGAATTGCGCGAGTTTCAAGAAAAGGACAAGGAACGACGTTGTCTTGAGTATGCCCTGTATCAACGTGAGCTTGAAGAAGTCGGTGAGGCGTTGGAAGAGATCGAAGAGGAAAGACGAGGGGAAGTACATGGCGCAAATATGCGCCGCGAGCAGTACGATACTCGTGAAAAAGATATTCAGGTTGGCGCGATTCATTCCCTCCTATTCGTGATATCTCATACGTTTTGTAGCGTCTCGAGCAAAAAATCTCACAAACCAAACACAACCTGTCGACTCTGAGTATTACCCGTCAAGATGCTCAATCTGAACTCTCTGACCTCGTCCGCTCGCGCACAGAGTTAGAGTGTACCATCGCCGACCTGCAGTCCGCGGGTGAAAACGAGGATGGACGGCGTGCCAAGCTCGAAAACGAAATGGCAGATTTGGAGCAACGGATCCGATCGAAAGAAAAAGAACTTTCTCAATTGATTCCTCGATGGAACGATGCTCGCACTAGAGAGTCCGTGGAGAAGCGTAGGATGGAAGAGGCACGTACTCAGTTGAATGCACTCTTCGCGAAGCAAGGGCGAGTCAAGCGTTTTCGGACGAAAACGGAGCGAGATAATTATCTCCGACAAGAGATTGCTTCGCTCGATGCGTATCAAAATACTCGGTCTGCAGTACTTGAGTCGACAAGACAAGATCTCGCGTCGACGAAAACTTCGTTGGATGATATTGTCCAGAGGGCGGATGGTATTCAGGGCAGCCTAGAGGATGGGAAACAGCGAGTGCGGACCCTAGGTGAGCAACTTGCGGAGCTCAAGGACCAACAAAGCGACCTCAGCGAGCGACGGAAGGAGCTCTGGAGGGAGGATTCCAAGTTGGGTGGTCTTCTTGCTCACGCAGGAGATGAACTCAAGTCTGCTGAACGCAACCTCGCTGCCATGATGGACAAGGTGAGTGTGGATATACGCACATGAGGTCGTGCTTGTTGAATGCCTTGGCAGGATACAGGCGCAGGACTGCGTGCTGTGGACCGGATTTCCCAGAGGCACGGTCTGGAAGGCGTCTACGGCCCACTGTATCGTCTATTCGAGATTCCGGATCCGACGTTTAGCACTGCCATTGAACTCACCGCTGGGAACAGGTAAATGACACCTCTATCCTGCCCAGGTCCAGCTGTGACCCTTTTGTTAGCCTTTTCCATGTCGTCGTCGATACAGACGAAACAGCATCCAAGGTCCTTGATGTCATGTTGAAAGAAAAAACGGGTCGTGTCACTTTCATGCCTCTTAACCGCCTCAAGCCAAAGCCTCTCACGGCGGTCCCACCAGCTCAGGACGCCCTCCCTCTCGTTGACAAGATTCGGTTTGATGCTACGCACCAAAAGGCCTTCCAGCAAGTATTTGGGAAGACGTGGGTGTGCCGAGACTTGACCGTCGCCGCGGCATACGTGAAGAGTCACGGGGTCAACACGATCACACTTGATGGTGACAAGGTCGATCGAAAAGGTGCATTGACAGGCGGCTACCACGACGTTCGACGGTCCCGTATCGAAGCCATCAAAGCTGTGGCCTCCTGGCGGACGAAATTTGATGCCGACGAACAGCGCGCCAAGGAGGTGAAAGCCGAAATCACGCGGATCGAACAGGAGATCACGCGGATGACGGGTAGAACCCAGGTGTTGACGCTCCAACAAGCGCAGGCGCGCGAGTCGAGAGAGAATTTCCTCCAGGACGTCAATTCGTTGAGCAAGGAACGTGAACGACTAAACGCGCGGGTGATGGCACTCGAGACGGAGATTGGGGATCTCGAGACGGAGTTGAGTAGTACGCACGCTCGAGCGCAAGGATATCGACAAGAACTGTCGACCCCGCTCACTCAGAATTTGACGGACGAGGAGGCGAATATGATGGATGCGTTGGGTATCGAGGTAGAAGAACGGAGAAGACAGGTACTCGAATTGGGGAGGACGCGGTCCGACGTAAGCCGTTCCAGTGGATCCTTCGTGATGATTTAGCTGATGATTTTGCATGTTAGCTGGATGGCCGGAAGAATCTGGCGGAGATCGAGTTGAATGAAAGTCTACGTCGGCGACAGCGAGAGCTACAGGTCAAACTGGAGTCTCTAGGTGAAGCTGCGAGCGGGAATGACACTTCAGCAGAGTCACTCGATGCACGTAAACGGGAGCTCCGATCTCTTGGAAACTCGATAACCGCTGCCACCAAGCGTTCTCATGGTATGCACTCCCATACCTCTGGCATTCATTGACCCTCATGCGACACGCAGACGCTGACAAGGACGTCGATAAACTAAACACGGAGCTCCAAGAGCTGCGTTCAGCTTTAGAAAAGGCGCAGCAGCAACAATCGGAAGATAGTCGGAGTGTCACGAAACTGCAAAAGAACACCGAACGGTACCTTGCCAAGAAGCAGATGTTGACGGCACGTAAAGACGAGTGTAATCGCAATATTCGCGATCTTGGTGTGCTCCCCGAGGAAGCGTTTGAAAAGTACACGAACGAGAAGCTCGATCGGGTTCGCAGCTCCGACACGTATTTTGAAGTGAGGGTTGGCTGACCTGGGTTGCATTGTTAGCTGGTCAAGAAGCTTCATACCGTGAACGAGGGCCTCAAGAAGTTTGCTCATGTCAACAAGAAAGCGTTTGAGCAATACAACTCGTTCACGAAGCAGCGCGATCAGCTTTTGCAACGACGCGAGGACCTGGATGACTCGGCATCATCGATCGAGGAGCTCGTGCAAGTGCTTGACCAGAGAAAGGACGAGGCGATCGAGCGGACGTTCAAGCAAGTTGCGAGTAACTTTGAAGAAGTGTTCGAGAGTTTAGTTCCAGCCGGTCGAGGTAGATTGATAATCCAACGACGAATAGACCAGGTCAGTTGAAGTACCTCTCTGTACTCGCCGTGCTCACGTTCGATGCAGGACGAGGAGGCTATGGACGAGGTGGACGACACCCAACAGAGCACGATCGACAATTATACTGGAGTTGCCATAAAGGTTTTGTGACTTGTCGGTCCGTCAAGATAGTTGATGCTCAGAACGTTTCTAGGTATCGTTCAACTCAAAGGTCGACGAAGGCCTACGGATACAGCAGCTGTCCGGTGGTCAAAAATCGCTTGTTGCTCTCGCTACGGGTATGAGACCGGCTGTTCCGATGCTGATGAGTGATGATTTATACATTTCGTTTGTAGTGTTCGCAATACAAAAATGCGACCCTGCTCCGTTCTATTTGTTTGACGAGGTATGCAGGCTCGCAGACTGGCAAGCCTTTGGGCATTCATCACCGAACCAACAGATTGATGCCAATCTCGACGCCCAATACCGTACCGCCGTTGCAAGTAGGTTAATCTGTTCAGTCTTGTCATCCATTCTCAGTCTTTTTGTTTCCAGATATGATCAAGTCGCTTTCGCACACTGCCCAGTTCATCACGACGACGTTCCGACCTGAGATGTTGGTCACTGCAGACAAGTTCTACGGTGTCTTGTTCAACAACCAAAAAGTGAGCTCCATCCGAAGTATCAAACGGGAAGAGGCGATGGAGTTTGTGGATCAGGTGAGGTGTTGGAGTTTTGTTGGTGATGCAATGGTTTCTGATACTGTACCTTTACCTTCAGGAGGCTCAGGCGCAGTGAAACGATTGGTTTTTCTTGTACACGATCGCATACTCTTGTACATTGCGACGTTACTCATCTCACGCCTTTGGATCCTACTGTTTTATTGTTATTGCTATCGTCTTTTGTATGTCGTTTCCAATCAGAGCGAAGGAGAATGCAATGCAAGGTTGCGAGCATACTACACATATATATATCACCCAGGATCATCGGCTTCCGCTGGCCGTGCTGTTCTCCCACCCAGGATCGGATCTCGATTCTGCATTTGATTCCGCCCGAGGCTGCCATCTTGGCTGTGCCATCGCAAACCTGTGAGGTGATGGGCCTCTAGTGAATACGTGAAGCCCCAAATGTGAATCCGAGGACCGACTACTAGTAGAATAGAATGCGAGGGAAATGATGGACAGACTCGTCACTTCATGATGATCAAACTGGTAGGCGTAAAAAAGGTTGCTTATGTAAGATACACAGCCACTACTCACGCCTCGGCAATGTCCGAATTGGGTGAGGACGAGGTTCAGCTTACGCCCTCCTCGACGAACAAGGCTCAATCTCATCGAGGTAAGTATCTACTGTCGTCTGTGCTGCGAAACGACCCCGTATACGTGATTCATGTGCGTGGTTGGCGTTTCGTGCCGAAAGGAAGGAGTGTTTGGGGTGGGTGGATGGAGTGAGGTGTTACTGGATGTTGTGGTAGGGTGTCGGGGTGTCGTTGGCGCGAGCTATGATCGGCGGCATAGACGGGTCGTTGCGCAGCTGAACCCACTAGTCTTGGTGCTGATCCACCTGTCCGTTAGACTCTGAATCACCCATGGCGACCACGAAGACATCGAAGGGCAAGGCAGCGGGTGCGTGGCGTACTCGTTTACTCTGACTGACGATCGACGAGAGATGGGCAGGTCCGGCTGGCAAAGCTGCCGGGGAGGCCAAGGCCAAGGCCGCGAAAAAAGCAGCGCTGCAGGGCGTTCATTCACATTCGTCACGCAAGCCCCGGTTTTCTGTGACGTTCCGTCGACCCAAGACGCTGAGGCTTCGTCGCAACCCCAAGTACCCGCGGAAATCGATTCCGCATGCATCGAGAATGGACGAGTTCCGCACTATCGTCTCGTGCGTGTCGTTTGGAATACTCGATGCAATCGCTGACTGTCGGGGATGGCAGACCTTTGAACACGGAGTCTGCGATGAAAAAGATTGAGGAGCACAACACGCTGGTGTTCATTGTCGACATTCGATCGAACAAGCGTCAAATCAAGGATGCAGTGAAGAAACTGTACGACGTGCGGGCAGCCAAGGTCAATACGCTCATCCGGTGAGTGGTGCGCGTTGTCCGTTGGAGGTAATATTGAGGACGGATTGCAGACCGGATGGAAAGAAAAAGGCGTATGTACGGCTTGCGGCGGACCACGATGCGCTGGACGTCGCCAACAAGGTGATGTTGTGTTTCATCACTAAGCGATGCTAGGCACTGACGGGCTGATGGGGGTAGATTGGTTTCATCTAAATCTACTACATACTTGGTAGAGTAGTACTAGGCCGTCGTTCAATGATAGGATCAGTTTGACGTATCCGCACGCGATGCAAAAGGTTACGCGCTTGTGAGATTTGACGAGCGAATGCGCGCGTAATAAGGCCGTTGCCATCGACCGATCTGAGAGTTTTTTTCGGTCGTCGTCTCTCTCTCTCTCTCTTTCGGTTGTGACAGTAATTCGAGCTGCGCCCTGCCAGCAGCATCCACTCGTTAATGTATTCTTCCATCACCCTCCTCCTCCTCCTCCTCCTCCCCACCCTCGCCAACGCCTCCCGCTCCTCCCACTCCGACTCCCACGCCAGGCGTTCCCTAACCCACAAGCATAGAGATTTAATCGGTGGTCTCCTCGGTCGGTCCCCCCTTTTTCTCTTCTCCCCAGCTCACAACCTTTTATCCAGGTGGCCTCGACGGCGTTATCAGCCAGCTCAACAATGACTTGGGTGGATCAACCGCTTCCGTCCTCCCACCCTCCTCGACCCCCGCGTCTGCTTCCCCTTCGCCCTCGTGCAACGGTGGTCTTTTAGGGATAGGAGGCAACTGTCTTGCCTCGCCGAGCAACTCACCCCCTCCAGCCTCGCCCACCCCATCTAATCAACCATCCGCTTCACCGACGTACAACAGCCCAAGTCCTACCCCAACCGTCTCCTGTGCCCTCTTGGGTCTCCTTGGATGCACGACCCCGATGCCCACTCCCAACTCAACACCAACCCAGGCTCCATCGGCGTCGCCCACTCCATCGGACTCTCCTAGCCCGAGTCCGACCCCAACTGCCTCCTGTGCTATATTGGGTCTCCTTGGATGTACGACGCCCACTCCCAACTCAACACCAACCCAGGCTCCATCGGCGTCGCCCACTCCATCGGACTCCCCTAGCCCGAGTCCGACCCCAACTGTCTCCTGTTCTATATTGGGTCTCTTTGGATGCACGACCCCGACGCCCACTCCGACCATTACTGACACTCCGCTCACAACGTCGTCCACACCGACAAGCTCTTCGACCGTGATAAACTTCCCTTCCATCACCAACACTACCACCACAGCGAGTCGAACTCTTTCTTCAAACGCTACTGCCACCCCGTCGTTCACTCCTACGACTACAAGCACTAGCAGCAGCAGCTCGATTCCCAGTAACTCCAACTACGATTACTTGTCCTCGCTTTCCTCGCTTTTACTTGATACTCCTTCGCCGACAGTTTCCCACACGATTTCAAATCCTGATCAACCCCCAACAACTCTCTCGTTGCTTTCGGCTACGGCTACCCCTTCGGCTCCTGCTCTTCCTAGTGGATTACCCCAAGTTATCCTGCCACAGCCAGTGCTCAACGTCAATAACCTTCCCAATAGCGATACTATGATCAGCATCCTATTCAATGCGTCGCTCAACTGGCAATTTGTGGCAGGGAGTGCCGAATCTCCAGGGCAGATATTCGAATATTTCCCCATGGTGATCGCCACGGCTCTTGGCATCAGTGGTATGTTCTTCTCTTTAATTTGTACTTGTTCGTTCGCCTTATTGATTCCACGGTAGTCGGAAACGTGCAAAATTATGACCTGATCGTCTACATACCCTCGTCATACACTGGGCCAAAGGATGTCTCGTCACTTGGAACGATCTGGCAAGGTTACATACCGAGCGACCAAGTTTCTGTGCTTGCCAGCCTCATCTCGAACTTGAAATCCACCTTCTACACGGCTCAATCCGGCATCGCTTTGACACTCGCAGCGTGTGTCGATCCGAGTTTGCAACTGAACGCCATTGCGGGTCCAACCGCTGGAGCTGGCAACACTGGGTCCTCGTCCGGTGGATCCAATACTCGCCAAGACGCGATCATTGGCGTCGTCAGTTCCCTCGGTGCCATAGCGATCATGATCGTTGCGTACGTTGGCTATAGAGCCTACAAAAGGCGCCGCGCCCTTGCCCACAGACGTCTCTCTGATAACATCGACCATGTTGGGGTGCGACCGCAAGGCCGAGAGTTCGATCGGGACAGTGTTGGTGATCGACGCCGACGGAGCTTCTATTATGCCGAGGATAGCTTGAGGGGCTTTCAACCTGAACGTGTAGACGAAGACGGTTACGATCACCACGTTACGAACACGCGTGAGCGTCGTGCTGTTCAACCAGGCATTATTTCCACTCCTATCCTGCGGGAGAGCACCATGAACTGGTGATCATACCATACCTTTTTGCATTGCCTTTTCTTTTTCTTTTGCGATCATTTACGGACCGCGTCCACCATACCACTGCTTCCTCTCCACTCCCCATTTTTGTTGCCCTACCTCGAACTTATCTTTATCCGTTATGTTTTTGTTCGCTTCGAGGTCTTGTTTGTTCATCTCATGTTGCCGGGATCCGTTGGTGCCTTATTCAGGCATTTCTAGGATGCCTAGGTAATAGGTATGTCGCGGTCGACGACGCATTTCCCGCTCCCGACGGTAGACGGTAACGACGACAAAAGGGAAAACAAAACAAAAAGGATGGAATAGTTAGATCTTCAAAATTGCAAACGGACGCGGGCTGGCCTGCACCTTCCCACCTTTTCTTGTTCGACCGTTTGGCGACAAACGGGTTGTCTGTCTTGGGCGTATGTGAGACTAGATTTTTTTTTTCTCTTTATCCCATTTTTTTCTTCGAGTCTGCTCGTTTTGACCTGTTGTGCTAGTGTCTTTCTTTCTCTCTTTTTGGTTTATTTCAGAATGCAACTAATAATGTTGGATGGGTGTCGACATGTCAACGGGTGATGGTTTCGGCAAATACTCTACATGGCCAAGTACGTACGCAGAGCTCAAAGCTCAGTAGAGACGATCAGCACATGACTCCGACAGAGAAAAAAAAAAGGGGGAAGCAAGTAAGAACGCTACGATCCTACAGTCTGACGCCCGTCTGCGACCTTGGTCAAGAACCGTTCGACGACGGATTTACCCCGCCGGAGGTTGTCGAGCGAGATACGCTCGTTGGGTAGATGCGCTCGGTCCTGTCAACGCGACGGTTTTCGGTTCAAAGAAAAAAGATCAGTCTCGTCTCCCCCCATGATGCGGTAGGAAAACTCGTACGGAGCTCTGGCCGAGCGGGAGGTGAAGCGCGCGGCATCGGAACAACTTTTCTAGGCAGGGGACAGACGGGATGGACTAGCGACAGGTTGAAACAAAAAAAGGGAGGGGGAGGTCGTCAGTGGGTGCGTGTTGTGTGTGTATTTTGAAACTTGGACGTACGCCACCTTCACGGATGTGCAGGGGTTCGACGCCCCATTCCTCCCGTACGGCTGCTTCGAGCGCTTTGAACCACGGATCGTCAAGGTCGCCTAGCCACCAGTCTGCGGTGTGGTCGATGGTGACCTGGTCATCGAGTAGACATCAGACGTGAACAATAAATGCAAAACACTCCGCGGGCCACCATCATCAAGGGAGTGGGGAGTGGGGAAAGACGCACGAAAAGTTTATTGGGCGACCGGAACGTATCAAAGGAAGCGTTGAGGTGGGAGACCAGTGCATGCGAGATCGTCTCGAGATCTTGGTCTGGCACGATGCGCAGCGATAACTTGGTCGTCACCTTTCCGGGGATGACGGTGGAGTCTGTGTGCACGAATCCATGAGTGCGACGGTTCCATGCACGGTTCAAATCGCAGGGGACTTACTTCCAGGACCTGAGACGGAGATATTGTGGATGGTGAGCGAAGGTTCACGCCACCGTGAAGAGAGGACTGAGGCAGGGCTATGCGTCACCAAAGACAACAGTTCGTAGAGTTGTTTTTCGTCTTCGGTCTGGGTACAGACATTGTCGTCTGTGATATCACTATTGAGCAAGCAGCGGTGCTACCGTTGGGAAATTGGAGTAACGCACAAAAGCCTGGAATGGCAATGTTGCGGTGACCGTCCGTCAGCGTTGCAAGTAGGCGAATCCTAGATATAAACGTCGAAAGATATGGGTGCTATCGACGTGGTACCTACATGTCAAACATGGGTTCAGTCGTAGCTCCTCCTTCAATGCCTGAATGTTGGTCAGGGGCGCCGCTAGCAATCTAAGAGGCGTCTAGAGCGAAGATTGGTATCAAAAACCTGAAAACAGACCTCCAATGTAGCATGGACGACTCCACGCAGTCCATACGTGATGCATGGCGGGTACTCGGTTATCCAGGTAGAGTTACTTCATGAACAATTTAGGACTGCATAGTCGGTTTATGGTGGGATGATGCTTGCCTGAGAAAAATAGCATCGATGTCCCCGATTTGAGACTGGATGAATGAGGATACATTGAGTCTAAGGAGACAGAGTCAAACCTTGTGCGCCGAAACAGCGTCCATGAATCCAGGGCTGCCTGACTCTTCCTCACCCTCGATTAGAAACACAAGATCAACACCAAGAGCCCGCTTCCTTAACAGCTCGGCGGCAGCACATGCCACTGCCATGATAGGGCCCTTGTTATCTGTGACACCTCGACCATACAAGTATCCATTTCTGCCGGTGACAGAGAACGGGTCAGAGTCCCAGCCTTCGCAAGGAGCTGAGATGACGTCGTAATGTCTGAGGAAACTGTGAACGAGTAAACGGGACATGAGTAGCGCATCTCTACCCATAAAACAATATCCGATGCTTTGGGTGGTTTCCTTGCCTTCCGTGGAAGGTTGACAATACTAGTGGACCCCCGTGCTCGCCTGTAGGTAACTGTTCAAAGTGAGGACTCGATCACTAGGTATTGTACGCAAGCAGAGCCTTACTAGTGTTGATTCGCCGCCAAGCTGGTGCAGACACTTTTTCAACCAAATAGCTGCCTGGCGACAATCTTCGAGATGCAAGGGATCAGAGCTGACACTCGGGATGGAAACAAATGTCGTTAGCGCATAGGTCATTATGTCTGCATATCAAACGTAAGTGATATGGAACTCGCAGGACGGGCCGCGCACCATGGCCATCATCTTCAGCTTCAGGTAGACTACTCTCTGAAAGTGGGACAGACGTCGCTTTCGATGGACATTCGATGTCCCAAATCTGAATAGAATGTGATATACGAGCCTGAGGAACGAGACGAACGGCTTGCCTTCACAAACCCGTCATTGGCACCTGAGACTAGCACAAATCCGTTCGCCTGAGACGACTGGGTTATGATAGATGAAAGCACAATCCCTTCGTGAGCACTCCACGATGCAATGCAATTAAATGTAGGTGACCATCGCTTAAATTCACGAAGGTTAATGTATTTGGATATCCAAACCGCTTTTGAGCGCTGACCTGTATCTGACCATTCGAGGAGCATGTGTAAAGTTCAGAATGCATCATGGACAGTGACAATATGTCGATATTCTGGCAAGTACCATGAGCCCTTGCTCGATGCGGGGGGAAATGTTTGACTGACCTCCTGGACTATGATAGTCCGGACTAGTGTTCTGGTCTCGAGATCGAATACCTGCACGTACCCTTCCTGACACCCTGCGAAGATAGTATCGCCCGTCACCACGAGAGACAAGACTGCGCCATGGTTGCATTCAAACGTATGTTTGAGCACCGGGCCGGAGGAAGTGCACATCCATATCTAGCGGGGGTGAGTGTGGTGATCCTCGGACCAACATCCGACCTACCTTGACTGTTTCATCGCCACTGCCTGTTAATAGGTGATAGGTCGCATCAGGTTGCAATGCAATATCATCGGAACCTGTTCTCTGAGATGGCATCATTGCCATACAGTATATGTAACCAAAGTGTGCGGAATCCAGAACGTTGGAAGCAGGAATCTCGATCACATCATTGCAGTAAGGATTTGCATCCAAGGGAGGGGAATAGCTGCGATTGTTTGCAAGGAGATCGGCGGGTTTATGAGTGTATTGAGGATAACTATCAAAGAACTTGTGAACTTTGCGAGCGGGGGTGGATGTGCCAGAATTGGCCCGTTCTTGAGAGGATCGGCCGACGGGTTGTTGACCGAAATTGAACCATTGTATCGAGGTATTCTGGCAGCCGACGTAGATGGATCGTAAATTAGGATCCCAAGCCAGAGAGAAAAGATCGCCTGCCCCAATCTCTAGATAGGGATGAAGGACATGGATCGCGCTGAACGTCTGGGTGGACCATATCTACTCCAAATCAGATCGCGAGCAATCACTGGTACAACAGCACCTACCCTGACGGTGCTGTCGCCTATGAAATATAAGAAACCTAAGATGAAAAAGCACGCGACTCTTACCTGAAGCACTGAACAGCCACTTTTTGGGTTCTGCGAGCTCCAAGGCAAGTATGCTTCCCGTGTGTCCGCGAAGACTAGTTTTGAGTGTGTAAGATTGCTTGTCCCAAACCTATTGGCGTCAAGAAGTTGGTAAAACGACGTCACGGAAGTAGACTAACCGAAATATCTTGGCACTGGCCTCCGATGAAGATGTGCCGGGTATCCGCCATCAGACTGAGGACAGACCTGTTTTCATCGCCCAAAGAATGCAGGAGCCGGGGAGATGAGAGCGAGGGTGCGGGCTTGCTGACGGAGGCTGCAGAGCTGGACATGAGCGAAAAGTGATCCGAAAGAATTGACGCACCCTGGGGCACTTTTACGTCCGTCTTCGCCATACCTGGACCACGGTCGGCGTGAACCTCTGAACCGTGACTTTGATATTCTGTCTAGGGTTCCGGGACGTAGAGTAGTCTTGATCAGTGATTTGCGGAAAGGAGTGGTGAAGGAACAAGTTCTTCCGTTGACCACCACCGCCTCTGCAACGCTCGATGGGGTCAGAAAAGGCGAGACTGGCGAAAGACAAGGCGAGCGACGGAAAACCTCACCGGTCTCCTAGCGCTGACACTCGAACTTGGACCAGGGTAATGCCGCGTTTAAGGCTGCCGACTATCCCACCGCGATTGGCCACTACACCGACGCGATCCTTCTCAACGGCAGCGACCACACCTTCTTCCTCAACCGGGCAGCAGCCTACCTCAAACTAGGCAAGTACGTCCATGCAAATTCATCGCCAAAACTGCTCTGCGTAACTGATCAATTATTCTACAGATCCGAGGATGCGGAGAGGGATTGCACCAAAGTTTTGGCACTGGACTCCAGTAATGTCAAAGCACTTTTCAGAAGGGGTCAGGCGCGGAGAGCTATCGGAAACCTGGAAGGTGCTCAGGCAGGTATGGAATGATGTCGATTTCAAACCAACCGTCGCTCATCTATCCAGACCTGGACAAGGCCCTCGCGTTAGAACCCGCGAACGAATCCGTAAAAAACGAGATACTCGAGCTTGAGAAGTTATCACAGCATCGAACGCTCAAGCAACGTTCCAAGTCCATCGTGAGTCTTTACCCTCGCAAGGGCGATCGTGCCGAGCTAAATTCTTGTTCATAGGCTACTGACACGCCCAAGGACACCACCCCAAAACGACGTCGTGTTCCCATTGAAATAGTTGAAGGCGATATACGTCCATCCCATGGAACACGGATCACTACGCCCTCAGGGACCGGAGATACGGATCTGCTTCAGCCAGTCTCATCTCGCCCGCTGAAACACGAAAGCAAGCCAACCGCAACACAACCTCCTCCGTCCAAACCGCAAACATTTGTGGATGCCAAACAGGCACGCGAAGAGTCTAAGCCCGTCAGAGTATCAGGTGGAATATTCCGCCATACAGGAAACCACACCATCGTCACTAGGATACCGAATGAAACTCCCTCTTCAGCTAGGGAATCCACCCCACGGCCAGCACCAAGCGATGCACGTACGAAGCCACTCACAACACTATTTCAATTTACCAAGGAGTGGGATTCCCTGCAATCAAATGTTGACAAATGGAACCTCGTTCGTGTACGTTAGTTGCTCTAGGCAACATGCACCTGCGAGGGGCTCATCTTATCTCATTCAGACGATCCCCCCATCCTCCATCCCAGCACTATTTCAAGTCTCGCTGGAACCTGAGTTACTCAAATCTATTCTACACACATTCCAGGCGGTGCTCGAGCAGGATTCAACCCCGGATATAAGAGACAGCGTGCGAGATTACCTGTTGGCCTTCACCAAGGTCCAAAGATTCGGGACGGTAATGATGTTCATGGATAAACGAGAGAAGCAGTTATTGGGGTTGTTGCGCGAAAAGGTGAACTCTGCACATCCATCGGATGACAGGTAGCTCGGTGTATATGCATGGTGCAATGACATGTATGCACGTTGTGGTCCCATAATCCAGTTACCGAATGCGATCGTATCACAATCTGATTGTTCGAACCTCCTGGTTGGTAGCCACTGATATGTATGCCGACCCAGCTCGGGCTCAAAGCCCCGGCTTAGGCCTATCAATCTTGCAAGCCCGAGCCCTACCAAGGGCCTAGTGGGCAAGGCTCACTAAAATTATCATTATGATGTTGTTGTCATCGTCTAGTCATACAAGTCGAGCCGGGGGGCGGCAAGGGTGTCGAGCAGAGTAAACACGTCGGTGCAGACGCTGAAGGCAACGGCGAGGGCGTGCGTGCGACGAAGAACAGACTTGAGTCGATTGAGGGCGAGATAAGATGGAGTACGAGGGTGCGAGTTGCATCGTCACACTTACCAGCAATGGAACGGCGACGTCGAGAGTACCAGAGGATGCCGAGAATGCCAGAAACCGTCCAAAAAGACCTTGGAACGGGTCAGAAGGCGAGCAGAGAAAAATAATGAAGAGTGCTCATTGACAGGATGAGCTACGTGGCCCGGGAGGTGGAAGGGCGGTAGTGGGCGACTGCCCGAGCGTCCAGGAACCCCTACGAACACTAGCAACGAGTGCGTCGACAGGACGAACGTACCAGGTCGAGGTAAATGGTCAGGAGGCCATGTAGGAAAGAAGGAGGTATCGGGCGACGGACAATTGGGATGGCGAAAACGTTGCCGAAGGCATTGAAATCGAGGGATAGGTGATGGCAGTGACGGCGCAACGAGCGGCACACGCCGCGACTCAAAACGAGGTCGCTAGCTGAAAAGGAGACGAATCAGCAACGGCAGTACGGGTATACGAGGGGAAGCATACCTGAGCGTCCAGGAATCATGCTCGACGACCTGATTGAGCCGGTAAACCTGCCGCGTCGACGAGGAAAAGTGAGAACGCGAAGAGTTCAAGTTAGCTGCCGCATCCAACCCCGTCCATCTAAGCCTTGAGGCAGGTCATCGATAGCCAACCCGAGAATGGACTTATGTACTAAGTTGAGCGGTCAGGTCAGGACCAGCAGGCTATCGGGCGTTCTAGTAGGCCGGGTTTTCTCACCAGAATCTCCCGACCTAGTCCGGTGACCAGCGGGCACAGGTTGTGTATTTCCGCGAGGAAGTGTCCCCGATTACTAGTCAGCAGGCATGGCTACTTATTTCGATCAGCCCCAACCCGACATGAATGGCCCTAGTAACGGTGTCACCCCGGATGTTATATCGCCATCGGATGACAATCGAACCCCTCAAAGAAGCTTGACGACCACGGGCGAACACATTGGACTACTCGAGGTGTTCAAAGCAAACCTCGTCCAGACAGGTCTCTATCGACCGAGGATCGATGATGGACGCGCGAGTCACGACGACGTAACCCTCATGTGCGTCTGTCTCCGTCCTCGCCTGTTCAAAAAACCAGACCTGACAAGCGCATGAACCGATGAACGTGCCACCTTACAAGGCGTTTTCTGCGTGCACGTCGGTACGACCTCAACAAGGCGGAGAAGCAGTTCGCCAGCGCAGAGGCATGGAGAAAGCAGCATAACGTCGACGAGCTATTTAAGACATTCGACGCTGCTGACCTGGAGTCATCCCGGAGATTTTATCCGCGCTGGACTGGGCGCCGAAACAAAGTATGGGCTCTCTTTTCCCAACGGTCCGGTTTTGGCGTTGGCTGATCGACTCTGTCTGCAGCAAGGCATACCGTTGTATGTTTACCGACTCGCTTCCCTCGACGGTTCGTTACGCCACGAGCTAGATACTGTTCCGTCGGAGAGACGGCATCAGCGTATGTACGTGCCAGCGTCAACACAACACCAAGTAGGAGTGGGTGAGCTGAGCTTATTCCCCAGCGTTGTACTTTACGAATGCATGACTCGCTTCGTGTTACCCCTCTGTGACCACTTACCTCACGAACCATCGACACCGATATCCTCTGTGATGACAATCATAGATCTTGCTGGTATCTCCCTGACTGCCATGTGGTCTCTTCGGAGTCACCTCCAACAGGCGTCCATAATGGCTACTGCCAACTACCCGGAGACTCTCAGTACTATCGCTGTCGTAAACTCCCCGTCGTTCTTCCCCACCGTGTGGAATTGGGTCAAGGTACGTGCCATGACGCCCCCCCCCCAGTCATCGAGGCATTGACTTGCGAACGTTTCGACCTAGGGCTGGTTTGACGAAGGTACCCGTCGGAAGATTCATATTCTGGGAAAAGATCCCGGGGGTACCCTTCGGGAATTGATCAACGAGGAAGACTTGCCGGAGTCCTACGGCGGCAAACTGGAATGGGTCTTCGAAGATGGGCCATGTTTTGATGACGATATCCGGGAAGCGGTCGGCGAAATGCCAAGGGGACCGGTAACTTTCACCGATGGTAGCATCGTGAGACCATAGCGATGATACATCACGTCCATGGTAGAACCCTAATGAAGTCTGCGAACCACGAGGTAGATCATTGTCGTATAGACCGTGCTTTTACGACCCACTTTGTTGCCATGATGTTGGACATCGAGAGCTCCTGAGACCATTAATTCGTTACTGGTATTGTCCAGACAGTACAGTACATTAATGCACAGGGAATAATGATATATGCATTGCAAAAATGAAAACTCGAAAAACAACAACAGAAAGCTACTTCACTCGAGGTCGTCTTCAGGTTCAGCCACCACACCGTCTTCATTCCAAATCTGAAGGAACTAATGGACAATATGTCAATCATCAATCCACGCACAAAGGAAGCGCCATTTTACCGTCGCTCTTTGTGTTGTGGAATGTTCAGGTAGAATAAGGGGTGCCATGGCGAACGGTAGACGGTCCCAAGATATTGAAAACTGATGGCGTTTAACAGCGGGTTTGTCTCCAATAGCACTCTTCTTTCCTAGAACAAATTTGCTGCATTTTCTGGGGGACAGAAGTGAGTCAAAACAATAGCGGTTCGCAAGTCGACTCACTCCTCGGATAGACCATACAACCCCTTCAAGTGGGATTTCAGTAGCATCACAATACAGATAATGACCGAGGTTCTCATGACGTCGATGTTAAGGTTTGACTCTAGTATAGGTTGCGGAGTGGGGTCCTATGACCTTGGTGAGTGGCTGCCAACGGTACAAGCCATTCGTCTCACCACGACATGGGTACCATTCGGGATGGATTGCTGTTGTGGCTGATGGAGTTGAGCAAGCAAGTTTGACGGAGAAACGACTTCTATGAGTTGCATTCCTGAAGTGGACAAGACAGATGTGAGGTGTTTGATGATGGTGAGAACTTCCTCTTGGGTCTTGTAATCTAGTGTAGAAAAGTTCTCCGCCATGTAGCGGGAAAATTCTACATCGTCCTAGGGGTTGTTCAGAACGGGGGAATGGATGAACATGAGGATGCATTTTTACCTGTGATGATTTCAGTGCTGTTGGAATGTCAAATGCTTTGACCAATGCCTTCAAGAAATCTTGTCGAGGCGCTCTTTTTTCTCGAACTAGAGAGTACCATCGTTGCAACAAGGCAGTTGGTTCAGGTTGCATACGATAGCCTACAGCGGCCAAATTGATATCGTTCAAAAACATGTAAAGAGTACACTAACCTTGAACATTATTCGGCGAGATCACTTTCTGGTAGTTGAACGACTGCCTTGCGCTGACGATAAAGCGAGCATTGAGAAGACTCATATGCTTATTGTATAAGATGGCGTGTAACGCGTTTGCACGGACGCTCGTCGCTGCGATAGGGCTCGTTTCAAGCGCAACAATGATCGGGAATGACTGTTGCTTTTAGTAGTACCAGAGACACAATAGCTTACGTTGCATACCTGAAGCGGGTGTGCAAGCCCTTGCTTGACAGTGAAAGTTAGGATATCGACAGCAACGGCCTGTATTTGTGGGTTCTGAGAGAGTGCAGCATCCAAGATGGGTGAGATGTAACGTTGAACGACCGCGGAGCTAACCCTATTCAAAACACAAGCTCATCACATCATTGTTTGTGTCCGAAATGGTGATCTTACCCAGAATCCGCGAACCCTTCTGTATTCCCAACGAGCTCTGCCATATCCACAACGTCATCACCCTTTCCTTGCCCAGAGCCTGGAACGACGAGCGTCAGCACCATCAAAGCATATGATATCGTTACTCACCCTTGTGCTGTTCGGCATGCTTTGCTGCTTCAGAAACCAGGAAATCTTGCATGATTCTCAGTAACCGTCCTCGACTTTCTTCATCAGACGAAGTGAAAATCGCATCCATGATTCCAGCGGATCGCTCCAACGTCATTAGCGTAGGTTGAGCACGGAACAGAAAGCCTTGAGAGGGATTAAAGCGAGTCACATGCAGATGTAGAACATACCTAGACACTGCAAGATCCGCCCTTTGAGACCAAAATCGGTGTATTTTGCGTAAAGGGAGAGAAGGCTACCATAGATGTGTTCCACGATAGGTCCCTGTCACAGGTGATCGTCAGAAGAATTGACACTACCTTGAGAATTTCATCACCTCTGAAACACTGTTCAAATCGGTCACAAATTCTGCAAGGAATTAGATCTCTCATGAGTCTAGTCGATGAATCACGAACCAGGTCGCTCAACTCGGAGATGATCGAACTCGCAGTGTTCTCCAAGTAAGGACACAATGAAGATGAGAATAGATAACGTCCGTGTCTCAACAGCAGACATTGTCCCTGTACTACGGACGATGGCTTGCTGGAGACGAGCTGCGAAGCGCGTGAGATTAAACCAAATGCTTCGACATAAAAAGCTTACCATTGCATGACTTCAAAAGAGCGACGAGTCGGTGGAAGTCATGTGTGAGATGTTGTACAACTCCACACATACATGCAACGCTTTCTTGCAAACACTTGATAGAAGATTAGACATGTTCGATTATACCTGTCAGCTCAACCTACTACCACACCACCAACGTTTGACGGTTTGACGATCATTGGTTGCAAAACTAACTGCAGCTCCTGGCCGAATTTGACCGCAGTTTTTGGCATATAGGGAATTGATATTCGGAAGACTCGGAGCAGATAGTCAGTTACGACCAACTCTTCGGGCTACGAATATAATTAGGGTACGCTGCATAAAACCAACGAGCTGGTACGAACGGAAGCAGGGTTCTTCAAGTATGGGAGCAGTGTGGAAGCATTGCTGCCAGAGAGTACAGACGGATATGCGATTGCAAACAGATAGAGTGTTCTGATGCAAGATTGGACCGTCTGAGATACGCATTAGGGAGGAAGTAAGGTAAGACTTTCAGTTACAATCCAACACTCACAAAACCAGGGAGATCGGAGGCATCAACAAGACCATCAATGAGGGTTTCGCAAATCTCGGAGTACTTTGCATGCATGAAGGGAGTATCCACAGGATTTTGACTTGACATAATCCTATGGAGGAGATCTTCCAAAGGAGACTGCTTATCCTTAAAATAAGCAGACACGCCCATGATAACGGACACTTTCGAGAGTAAAGTGGTATTGTCCTGAGCGCCACTTGAAGGTGGCTTTCCCTTGGAAGAAGGGGCAGCCTGGGACGGAATGTTCTGGAACCACAACTCCTCCACTGTCTTAACGGCGAGGTCCTTGACAGTGTCATCCTCATCCAACATTCGCAATACAAGCTTTGTGCAAATGTCGACGCGACGGTCCAGGTCCTCAGTAACGCTGTAGTATTGCTTGAGTAACTTGATCACACGCTTTCGCACTCCAAGCCCAGTGTCCTGTATCATCAAGGTCAGCGAGCTCTTGGTGAGGAAGAAGGTTAAGTAAATACCGCTATACGGTCAGCAATTCGGGAGTAGTAATCACCAACCACCTCGGGCGACTCTATCATGTACCTGCCGATCAACTCAACGGCAGCATCTCGGACAGCTGGTGAGGAATCTAGAAGGTGTCCTTCAATGGCCCGTCGTACGTTCGCCTGTATTATTTTAGATATATGCATCTAGTTAAATTGTACTTGTGCTTACTGTGGAAAGGATAGTGGAGTCGCTGGTCACAATCTGACCAAGAGCTCGCAAAGCTTTGGTTCGCATGAAGACAGGCGGAGCGTCAAGAGCCATTAGCACCACATTTAGTATAGGTCCAAAGGAACTCCTAAGGCTTTGCACCGTGCCAATCTCCTCTGCAAGTAGGTCAACACGGCTCGCTTCTTCTTCAGATCTGGAAAAGAGTAAACCACTGCGATAGGCGCTGTCAATGAATACTCACCCGACGTCAAAAACATCATTGGAGCGATTTATCCATACTTCAGATAGGGCATTCCGAAGCTTCGTACAAAGGCTGAGTATCGACGATTTTCGTGCAGATCCATGTTCGCCCTGGGGGAGTAAGCCACCACGCATCACTCGCAGAGCATTTGCCAGTTCATGACCCCACATTGCGGAGGTAAGTTCACGGGCACTCTGACCTCGGTACAGTGATGTAACTCCACTTCGGGATGATTTATGACGTACCTCATAGGCTTGATCATCAGCGGAACGTTTCATCAAGTGGAAAGAGATGGCTTCATGGCGAGTCAGCAGTGTGTCGAAATCTTGCATATTTTCCGTTGAAAGAATCTAGCGGACCTGACTATGAGACCAATTGTTTCGGGGTACGGAATGCATACTTCATCAAGGGGGACGAGTGGATTATTGTCACTTCGTTGCCGAACCCTTATAGTGCTTGATCGTAATCGAGCAGCGATGACCCCCAAATGATCTAAAGCTATTGCCTTCGCTGCGTTAGTATCTATCTGAACACTCGTCTTCACATCATCCAGCGAGGCTACCTGGAAAGGAGAGGCCTGGTTAAATCGCACAGCTAATCGCGGGCAAATAACCATACCATGAATTTACAGATCACACTCAGAATCAAACTTGCTGCTGGCCACTCTGGCCAATATAGCACAACCAAGAGGTCAGAGATGAGGTTATCAAGAATAATTCGATACTCGGCTTCGTTCGAGTTTTTCGTCAGCTTCCCTTTTCCGGACCTAGACATGTAATGAAGGCAAGTGAGCGAGCACGGGAACACGAACCTACCTCTGCGTCAGAAAGAGAACGATCGTCTTCGCCGCATTAGTAGCTGAGTCTAGGCCCAACATATACAGTTGTACCTCCTGGCGTCATGAGTGTAAACGAAACACGGAGGGCCCCATCTAACGCACCTCTATGTCCTGCTCATCAAAGATGTCGTCTTTGACCTTCTCCGCCATGGTGTCCTGATTCCGCAGTACACGATTTTGACGCATTTTGGAAATCTTTCGCGCAGCTGTTCGGACATCGCGTGCCGACGTCTGTACGAGTTGAAGGAGTAGGGCGGACACTGTACGTATTGAACGGCCATCACGCAAACTACAGAGGTAATATTAACCCTAGAGTGTGGCTGTAAATAAAGTACGGACCGGAACTGTCCAGCTTTCTTGTGACTATTCGACAGCTTGATAAGCGAGGACAATATTTCTTCAATGATCCATGACCGTTGATCTTCGTGGTTTGCAAAGACCTAGAAGGGATCAGCTCAATTAAATTCTAATATCAATGAGTTGCTCACACTTCGAATGATTGAAAGAGCATCAAGACGAAGACCTCTCATGGCGCTGTTCCCCAATGTGCTCAACACGACATTCTCTCGCTTACCCTTCGTGTCACTTTCGGTAGACTCGACGACGAAAAAGGGCCCTATAGCGATGTAGACCGCCTGGATGATGATTGCATCAGACATGCTAATCCCATCTGCGGAAAAGAGGGAATTAATGCGAGGAAGTGCGGCAGCAAGAGCTTGAAAGAGCTCGGTAAGTAATTTCCGCATCTCTCCACAGTTAGAATGCGTGTAGCGAAGTAGGCAATTAAGCTGAAGGGAGGCTGTTCCGCTGACTCCAGTGCCCTCTACAAAAGGATAGACGACCACAGTGAGCTGATTCTTAACGGTGCTAAGGCAAGTGGTGATTAGCTCCTCCGAGTAAAGCTGCAGTGTCACTAAGTGAATCAGACAGAGTCATGAAGCCGACTCACGAACCTGTTTTGTGAGACTCTCGCCGCTCAGGAGGGCCATACAGCATTCTGCAGCGAGGATGCTATCCCGAGAAACTTCCAGTTGAGAGGTCATGTCATGCACATCAGAATCAGTGAGTTGTTGGGGATGTGAATCGTGCACTACAGAACCGTCTTCCGGTACATCTATACTATCCACGGGAACCTTTTGACCCTTTTTTGATTTGCTGGGTGACGATGGCGCGGGGGGAAGGTGGGTGGAAGTGTGAAGCGGATCCAAAATTTCTCCTGCCTTGATTGAGCGTTCTAAAATCTTGATCAATCTTGACAAAACGGGGGTTCCGATGTCTCCAAGCGTGTCTCGCGTCTTGGACCCAGAGCTGGCATTGGCGACACCTTCACGTGTCGGACGTCTAGATCTTTTGGAGGGACGAGCCAGCTGACCGATGTATTTCGTCAATTTCTTCATGATGCTTGGCTGGAGATGTGGATGATTGCAATCAACCGTAAGGGGAGAGAAGTATTCCTTTGGGAGGTCAGCAGGTTCGATATCGGCTGCGAGAGAATCTTCCGCCTCGAGTATATCTTCGATCAAGGTATTGAGCTTCTCGAGGGGAGCTGTGATGCACAAGGAGTCAGCACTGCTGATTTCATAGTAATATGATTCGTGATACCTCGTTCGTCCCTGTTTCCAATGCGCCGAGCGGAAGTATTTACGCTAGCATGGATATTGCGGTGCGGGTGGTCGCCATCCTCGTCAGCAGATTCATCTCCAGAAGCCTGATTTCCAGAATACCTCGATGACTTTGTAGAGGGTGTTTTCCAAGTGGGAGCAGGAACATTGACGTAAGCCAATATTTGGCGAGAGGATTTTGACGACCTATGAGATGGCGTTTCACTTGTGGATCTCCGGATAGAAGGTGAGTGTGTGTGGTTTAACGCATGTATGCGCTTTTGAGAAGGGCTGAAGAGATCATCCGGAGATTTACGTTTCCTGGGGGTTAAAGAAGGTTGGGGAATGGCCGAAGGTGGTGGTTTCGGAGGGAGCGAGTCTACTTTTAAGGGTGAGCGCTGAGAGGTGCTCGTTGGCTGGATGTGCTTCGAATCCAAGAGTTTTGAGGGCGAGTGCTGAGGGGTGCTTGCTTGCTGGATGGGCTTGGAATCCAAGAGCTGGGCAGAACGGTTAAGGAAATCCTTGAAAAAGGGACCCGATTCCTCCGGCTTAAAGACACGCTGTTGTGATTTGACTTGGCTGGGGTAGCCAAGAGCGAACGCAAGCGAGGAGGAAGAGGAGCGGATGCCGGGCGGAGGCGGTGTCGGATAGGCCGATGTTGGATTGAACCGTTGGAGAACGGAGTTGGCTATAGCTGGCGGGTTATGGGAGGAGTCGGAGGGTGCGATGGACCAGCTGGAGGGAGAAGAGAAATTATATTGGCTGACGCTACGGGAAGAAGAGTTAGTCGGCATGAGAGGTAGGTGATGAACACGTACGGTGTGCCGTAGGAGAGGTAGCGAACGGAGTCATCTCTGGTAGCCTGCCAATACTGAGAGTGTTGTGCGGGGGTAGAAGCGTCGGAAAGATAGGTTAGCTCGCGAGAGTACTCCGAAAAGGGGGAGCTGGACAAAGGATGTGCCTGATAGGAGATGGCGTGGACGGCGGAGTAGTTTGCATGCATGTATGTCGGAGGTGGGGCGGGGGTGGAGAGACTGCTGATATGCCTCGTTACTGTTCGCCGCTGGTCAGCGTGGAAAGCATGGATGGACAGAGGACGGTACCGTGTGCGGAGGGCGTCGCAGAGGCGGACGGGTACGCAGCGAACAACCTGTGGGCCTCATACACAGCGTCGCGGGAGTGTGCCTGCGACTGCTGGTGCATGGCTGGATGATCGGGCGAGTACGTCCCCTGCGACCGACGCCATTCCGAGTTTCTGCTCATCCCGAGTCACAACTGAACCAATCACGCGCTCGTCGTCGTTCAATTACCGTGACAAGTCGCGTCACGGTCACACCAATATCATCTAGGTACCCGTCCTCCTCTTCTTCCTCGGTGCGCCGCCCTCCTCGACCTCCGCTCGCCGCTTGTCTTTGATCCCAGCTATTCGCATAATCTCCCCTCTCTTCTCCTTGTCCTTCTCTCTCTTCGATTCCTCCTCCCTCGCAACCTTTCTCCGGTATACCTCTTTCCTCTCCTTCTGTTTCTCCTTCCGTCTCGCAACCTGATCCTTCCGCAGCGCTCTGATCTGTTGCAAAAGCGCAACGGCCTTCTTCTCCTCCGGCTCCATCACCACAGCTCGTCGTTGCATGTATGTTTTGGTGCTCTGCGCTTTCATCGTCTTCGGTTTCGACGCATAGGGCAACGATGCTTGCAGCTTTTTGGGTATCTTGAGCGGATTGAACCGTCGCGGTGCGCGTTCAATACGCTTGTAGTGCGAGTTGACATTCAGCGGCGTCTTGATGCCCTCGTCTCGTCGCACTTGGCCCGTGAGCCGCATACCTTGCCATCGTGATTTATCCGACAGGAGCAACGACGTCACCGGATTATAGAACTGGCGAGGCTGGATCGAGTACCATGCTCGTAGGAAGATGATATCTACCACCCCGTTTATCAGTCCCGTCGTCGTGTCAACGTTGAAAATGACGCTTACCACTCATGAGCACTTTATCTTCAAACGTCGCCCGAAATGCACCCTCTGGCTTCGAAAGCGCCTTTTTCACTTGACCCCGAATCCCTGAAACAGTCCGGATATTCGCCCCTTCGAATTTCGCAACTTCAAGTGCACTCGTAAACATGTCCTTTACAAATGCCGTGTTCTTGAATATCTTGAAAGGAACTCCCGTGAGCTTCAATTTTTTCACTATTTTTGTCGACCGGTCAACGTCGAGGATCACACCGGTGGCCGATACCCGAAATCCAGTGCTATCTCCGTCTAATGAATTGAAAGCACAGAAACCGCTGTTTGGCAGAGTAACAGGACCATAAAACGTCGCATAGCAGTGCATGTGTTCCGGAGTGTACTTGAGCATGCGCATACGAATGGAGTGATCGTCGAGAGAGTATATTGGGATGGTTTGGAAACGTCGCCATCCGAGTGAAAAGATAAGTGGATCGTTGGTCTTGAGGGTCTTCGCGGACCAGCGGTGTCGCTTTATGCGCACTTGGAGGTATCCAAAGCGCTCCTCAGCCGGCAATAAGCCTCCAATAATGATGGGATAATGAGGATCAAAGTTCTCGATCATCTCACACGGGACAGAAGAGAGCTCGATGCGGACATAAGTTCCGGGTCGGTAACCTTCCACCAGCGCGCGTGCGTCATCGTCGACGTCCTCGAATTCTGTCCGATTGACTTGGAGTTGGCGATTTAGGTCATCTTTCTTTTCGTCATAAAAATCCATTTTATCCCCTTCTGGATCGTCGTATTGTTCATCGAACTTGCGTTTGAGTGCTTCTTTTTTGGCAGCGAGTGCTGCAACACTGGTGGTTTCGGGCAGCTCGGACTCCCCGCGCTCTAATTCGTCTTCGCTTTGCTCCTCTGGAGCACCAGCAGTGGATTCATCTCCGGTGACGAAAAGCGAACGAATTGAGTCGAGATTTTCTTCGTCCTCCCATTCCTGCAGATTCTCAGCTAATAGTGGCTCTTTAGTCATGTCATGATCATGATCATATGACTCAGCTATCTCTTTAGGGTGAAAGAAGTCATCGTTTTCTCCAAACTCAGAGTCACTGTCCGCGAAGGTGAAACCCCCATTTTCCTCTTGTCGGGAGAGTTGTTCCATGGGTCTCGTGGCTTTGCGACGTCGCCCCTTGTCCCCACGCGAAGTCACCAAGTTATCATCCACGCCAAGGTCGTCGTCCAGGTCAGAATCCACATATGGGTCTTTGCCATTGTCTGAGTCCACCCCATCTAGCTCGCCCCCATCGTCCTCGTCCTCTTCCAGCCAATCACGATGCTCGTCGTTGTATTCCTCTTCACGTGTGCCGCTGAAGTCCAGCGAGTGGGATGTTGTATCAACGTGGAGGTTTCTAGAAGAAGATCCGAGTAGTCTAATATGACTCCGAGAGATCCCATCTTCGAGGGTAGCATCGACGTCCTGAAGATCGATCACCATCTGTTCTCCCTCTCCTTGGAGTGCTGGGTGAGCTGCTGAAGTAACGACGTCAATTAGCAGCAATGCTCCATAACGAACAGCCTACCATCTGCTGGCCCACGAGTAAAGTTACCGGGAACGTTAATCCAAACGGAGTCCTTGTCATAAGTGAGACCTCCAACGTCGCTCATTGGTGCATGCACAAACAGCTTCTTTTTCTCGCTCAACTTTCTCCGTTTCTCGGAATCTGCGTCAGGAAGTGGACAAGGATCACCTAGCACAGTGACGGACGTTATGTCGAGGTCTCCAACACCCGGTATGTGAATTTTCGTGCTCTGGCGGAGGTTGGTACCCCGCAGGTATCCGTACAATATGACTGTGCGGTCACATTGGCCTTTCGATGCGCGTATTGTTTCGCGCGACGTGAGGTCTTCGATACGGTCCGCCAAAAGGTATGGATGACTGTTTCTGAATATGAGCGGACGAAATTTCATCACGCTGATGAAACGAGAGAGGTTGAGGATTTCGCTGTCAGGATACCGGCCGTTGAGGACGCCGGAAAGATAAAAGAGTTTTGCTCCCTGGTATATTTCCGTCCAAAATCGCTTTTTTAGCGCTTTCTTGGTATCCTTGAGGGTGGATTGCTTTTTAATGAGATCAAGATGGGAAAGGACGCCGATGACTTTGGGAAATCCATGGGACTGTAATATGTTGAGGAACTCGAAGCTTTCCTAGGCACGTCGTGAACGGGAAAAGGAATTGACAATCCTCGAAAAGAAGACCAACCATTTCGAAACCAAACGAGCCATCGATCATGAGGAGAACCAAGTCGACGACTTTGCCTATGTCGATCATGGAGTTGAGGTCATTGTTGCACTCAATGAAAGTCAGTCGTCGTTTTTTCCCTCCGACGACCGTGATAGGGCCCTTCGCTTCTTGCAAGGTTTGTTTTGAATACCGACGGACGAGGCTCTTGAGGAGGGTAGTCTTCCCGACCCCTGGAGGTCCTACTATTGCGACAATGATGGGTGGCGGTGTATCGTCGGGGGTCCTGTCGACCAGGGGAACATGGAGACGAGTCTGGTCGCGCTCTACATTCCTACGACCCTGTCTATCAGCTCGTCTGCCAGACTTGGGAGCAAAGGCCTGGGCGACGATGAAGTGAGAGATCAGGGATAAACAGTAATCGACGCACCTTTTCGTTGAATCCAGAATGTTGTTTTCCCTTGCCCTTCTTGTCTGCCTTTCCCCCAGACTGAGCCTGCCTGTGGGCCTTGTGGGTCTGTTGCTCCATAAAACTATGGGCGAGGTGGGCCAGAAAGGCGGGGTGTCAATCTGGAAAGTGACCCGACAAAGAGGGGTCGATAACGTTCACGTGACTGACGCGTTCCAACCTTGTTTGCTCTCAACTTTCTTGGGCGATCTCGTCTGTCCGCTGTTCCTCCGCTTCGATTCTCTCGTCTTTGCTTTTGCATTTTCTCTTGTAACCCTGTTTTCAGATGGCTAGGAGGTCATCACGCCGTGATTTCAGCATCCCCGGGGATGAACTCGAACAACACCGCATCCAACTTGAGCACAACCTGCAAAATACCGATCTATCTCTTCATTTATCTTCTGTCCCAGACGACGACGCCGGCGATAACGAGTCTCTGGAGTACCCCAGACATAATTCAGCACCAGAACATCTTCCTGCATTTGCCTCGTTTGATCCGCACTCCCAGGAAAACATGGATCTTGACGCCAGCCGCATTCGCGCGTGGTCCATCCATGACGATGAGGGTATCACCCCATATGACGTGCGCACTATGTCGACTACTGCACATCATGCGAGTGCCGTCACTATCACTGCGGGGCTTGGCCGTGGTGGTAAGAGGGAGCCTAGCATCAGCGGCGCAGAATATGATCCTGAACGCCAACTCCAAGACATCATAGCTGGTATGCTGCACCAGTTCGAGTACATTGTTATATACTCATCATCTTCTGCGGATGTCACTGTCATCGTTTCCAGCCTGTCACACAGATTCTGATGGAGAGGAGGCCGATAGGTCGCAGGATATTTCCCGTCCAAAGTTATCGGAAACACTGCAACGTGTCGGTTTCTCCCCTAGACGTCCTCGTGGCGGCCAGCCCCGAGTTTCACAACACGCGTCACGTGGGATGCCAGAGTCCTCAAATCGACACGCAGATGCGAATGTTCCTCGGCGAAGTATGACTCCCCGGACACGAAAAGCTACGGTCTCTTTTGATACCACTGCCACTCCAATTCGACGACATGTCTCCCAGCCTACTGCTGTTCAGCCTCAGGTCAATATTCAGCCGCCAACGCCCTCCACGTCGGGCTCCCGATTCACCAAGATGGCTCGAGGCTTGGTTCGTGACGTACGTCAAGCTCGGGATGATTTAAAGCAAGATGATCCTGTTGTTCCTGTTACTGGGCACCGTCTTATAGTCAAGGACGGAACGAATCGAAACATGGCAGATATAACGGGAGATCCAAATCACGAAGGCCGTGCGGCGAAAAAGTTCAGTCGAAGTCGTCTGCATCTGCCGGACGTC